>CAWUFW010001064.1:2982500-3214767 GCA_963921515.1 Calotriton arnoldi
CTTAAAGATTTTGTCGTGATGAAAGATTCGTTCCTCACTATTAAGCCCTGTGGGGCCGCACTGGCACGTAAATAGTCTGTCACCATGATTCCATGTATCATGGTTTTGATCTGGCTTCTCTTCAGCTCGGTAAGTTCATCCAGTCTTTGTTGTCTAAGACAGGTTCCGCAATCCCTGGACCCTCAAATGGTGATGTGGTCTCCGACATCGCTGGATCTACATCTATGCGGAGAGGTGAGACAGTGCTTGGGGGCTGGAGGTAATCCCCACTTTACAGTCTAGGCAGCAGGGGTCTCGGTGATATGCATGACCCCGCCCCGAGGCCTGAATCCCCCGGCTCAGAATTAAGTCAGTGGCAGAGGTGGCAAAGACCTGCGGTCATTAAAACGGGACATCAGTGACCCTAAGGACTCAGAAACTCAGCTGAGCTTGACCCTTCCCACAATCAGGGTGGGAAAATT
This sequence comes from Calotriton arnoldi, assembly GCA_963921515.1. NCBI lineage: Eukaryota > Metazoa > Chordata > Amphibia > Caudata > Salamandridae > Calotriton > Calotriton arnoldi. The sequence continues at coordinate 2,982,962 of CAWUFW010001064.1, forward strand.
TGCACGGCGAAGGTGGCTTTCTCAGGACAAGGGGGGAACACTGAACGACCCCCCCCCCCGCCCCCAATTAAAAAGAGAAGGAGGAAAAGGGAAAAGGAAAACACGGTGAGCGAACTGGCATTGGGCTGGGGTGGAGAGGGTGAAGGCATTGGGACTAGCCTCCCCCCAACCCTCTCCCATTCGGATAAGATCGCGCCAGCCATAACACGCCCCCCCCAGTGGAGTCCTGCCCTGTGGGCCCCTAAACCTTGTGTAAGCAACAGCGCCGACAAACCGGGCATCACGCCCCAGAATAGACTGGACCACTAACGGCCCACCGCTCCGGATTGGTGAGGGAGGAGTGCTGTTCAGATCGCTGAGAGGGATTGAAGTGGCCGTAGCTGTTTTCCCCCACCCCCGGATCCCTCCCCAGCCTGCGGAGATTGTGGCAAAGACCGTAAAGACTACCTGAACCACCGGAATGCGCCTACTCAAACCCGGTGTGGACTTGAATCCAGTAGCAGTGGTGCAACTCCTGGTTCGACATAGTTGGTGAGGAGTGCGCAGATTGGACCTTGCTAGACACCTGAAGGGGTGGTGGTCGATTGGGGGGGCGTTGGGACGAGGGAGGCATGACCCGAAAGGCCACTGAGGGAGCCTTTGGCCCCACGGGTAGGCGGTGGAGACGTCCCTCCTCTCCCCTCCCTTCTGAAACTTTACACTCACCGAAAACCCGACTACACCTTCAATAACATTGGACTTCGCATAATGTCTGGGTCCAAGGGTTCAAGGGCAACGTTGCAAACCAAGATGGAAAAATACGCCCACTCCAGGATGGAATCACCGGACCCTCAGACATCACACCATCAATCCCAGGGTGGCGCCCAGGCCTCGGCGAATCAGGAACCACAGACCCTGCAGGATGTTATGGCAGCGATTAAGGATATCAAAACCTCGTTAGAGGTTAAAATCGATACAGTCACCACAGAAATCACACTGATGCAAGCAGATATCCGTAACATAGGTACCAGAGTCAAAGAGGCAGAAGAAACCATCACCCCTCTCAAGACCGATACCAAAACATTACTGACTCAAGTAGGTGAACTGCGCAATTCAGTTAAAGTGCTAGAGGCTAGAATGGAGGATGTGGAAGGCCAGTCGAGCCGAAACAATTTAAGAATAATTGGAGTGCCGGAGAGAGCCAAAGGCCCGGCAGTAGACCTGTTTGTGGAAGCACCTAAAGCCCAAAGGCCTCTCAAACATTTTCTCAATGGAGCGAGCGCACCGGGTCCTAGGGGCCCCGCTGAGACCTATCATTGCCCGCATTTTTAACTTTAGGGACTGAGATGTGATATTGCAGACCGCACAATTTTCTCCTCCTGTGAAAAGGGAAAATAGCGTAGCTTCCTTCTTTCCGGATTTTACAATAAAGGTGCAGAAACAAAGACGGTCTTTCTTAGAGGTTAAAAAAGCCTTACGGGAAAAAGATTTAAAATGTGCTATGATGATCCCGGCAAAACCACGTGTGCTTGCGGAAGTAAAAACATGGTTTTTCGCTACTCCGGAGGAAGCATGGGATTGGCTGGATGGTTGGAGAACTCCCAGGCACAGTAGGACCAATGGGGGGAAAGACCAAGAAAAAGGGAGAGCTGGAATCCTCTGACACCCACAACAAGGACTTGACAGACCTGGCAGAAGACTTGCAATGATACGCAGTAACGCCTGCAAGATTTAGTTGGGAGCCCCATATATACCGTTCAAAACGCCCGAGAAGGGAAATGAGGCCCGAACTGTACATGAACAGAGATCTCCTGAATAAGATGCAGATTTACCGATAAGTCATGTTTTCATTTTTAAAGACCTTAGGTTGAGATAGTGAAATAATGTTGATTGATGAGTAATAGCGGCACCAGGAAAGGTTGGATTGAGGTCTCTCCCCCCCCTAAATAGGTTAATGTGTGTTAAGGGGTACAAAGGCACTCTGCATAGTTGGGGGGGCCAGTCAGTTCTTAGTCCATCATGCAGGGAGGCGGGGAGGAGGGATGGGATTAAGTTCTGTTAGATTTCCTAGCTCACAGAGAGCTGAATATGTACAATGTGCTACAAGCAAATGCCTTGGAGAGTCTCAGAAAGGCTGTGCTTGTCAGCGTAGGAGAGAGGTCGACCGATACTCTGGAGACATCAAGAACCTCATCGTCTGGAGGGCACGCCTCTCGGACACGCCACACCCCGATGGGTGTAAAGCTGCTAAATGGAGGAGTGGCAACGAGTGCGTCAACACACCTCCAAGGCGTCGCCCAGCTCGGGACGTGACTGGGGAGGGGCGCTGAGCACGGAAGTGAAACACTTAAGGCAGCTGCGGGACTGCAGGATCTCGCAGCAGGGACTCGAACCACAGCGGGAGAGGACGTCCTGATGCTTGAAGAAAAATCAATGTCCTCGTAGTGAAATTACCTCAGGCAGCCACAGGGCGGGAGTGAGGAACCTCGCAGGAGGGACAAGAGCCGCAGCGGGAAAGGGACGCACCGCTGCGTGAGGCAAATACTCTGTCCTGAGGCGAGTGGTAGTCACTGTGTTTCTTCAATGTATGAGGGAGAGGTATGCAACCGGCTGAACGTGTCACAGTGGCTCCAGAAGCATGACCTCAGCAGAGCGTATGCGTTGGAGCTTGTAACGGTGGGAAAGCGCCCGAGGCTTGGCTAAATGCAGCAGCACAGTACCTGAAATAGTTCGCTCCAGGGCAGGGCACCCGGTCAACAAGAAGTAGACAGTAGATTCGCAAAGTCTCCTCTTCGGATCACAGAGGAGTCTCCCAAAGAACTATTTTCTGTAGTAAACAAACTTACTATACCCAATGAGACAAGCAGGAAGGGCAATCAAAAGTTCTGCAACGACATTGCAGCGGCTTTTAAAGCAAAAGTCCTGGACATTTTTAAGGTCTTTGAGGATGCATCAGGGCATCTCCCTACCACTTATACGAGCTGCCCCGACTCCGATAAAAACACCCTGCTCAGGTTCTCCTCCACGTCATCTGAAGCAGTGGAAAAATATATAAAAGAATCAAAGTCAGGATCCCCCTCTGACCCCTGCCCGCCAGCATTTCTGAAAGAAATAGCAGACTTGGTGAGCCCTGGGCTCGTAGATATTTTTAATTCTATGTTTAACTCTGGTAACTCTCCCTCCAGGTGGAAAGAGACTTCCATCTTTCCGCTGTTAAAAAAACCCACCCTGGATGCGACCAACCCGAATAACTACCGACCTATAGCCAGATTGCCTTTACCGGCCAAAATAATTGATAAAATTATGAATATTCAACTATCCCAATTCATCTGTGAAAATAACTTGCTTGATCACTCCCAGTTCGGTTTTCGCCAAGAGCATAGCACGGAAACGGCACTCATTTATGCCACTGAGAAGATTAGAGCGGTGATGGACGGAGGAGGCACAGCCGCCCTTGTGCTCCTCGATCTGTCAGCCGCTTTTGACACTGTTGATCACGTCCTCCTAAAACAACGGCTGGAGAGCCTAGGGGTCGGGGGCACAGCACTTGCCCTACTGTCCTCCTTTCTGAAGGACACGAGATTAACAGTGTCGGTTGATGGATATCACTCAGTATCGTACACCTTGCCGTGCGGAGTACCACAGGGCGCCTCTTTAAGCCCTTCCCTCTTCAATGTTTACATCTCCGAACTGGCTCCTCTGATCCGGGACTTTGGGTTTGGTCTGACGTCTTACGCCGACGACACCCAGATAGTGGTGGCTGCATATAAAGATCAAGTTCCTCCTTTCCAACTTTTTCAGAACTGCATGTGTACAATAAACAGATGGATGAGTACTCATTGCCTCAAACTTAACTCTGAAAAAACAGAGGTCTTGATCTTTGGAAATATGCAGCCAATCTGGGGTAATCTGTGGTGGCCGGCAGAGATGGGAGTATCACCAAAACCAGTGGCTAAAGCTAAGAATCTGGGTGTGTGGGTTGACAACAAATTAACACTCTCTCAGCAAACTAATGCTATTGTCTCCGCATCCCACTTTCTTATAAAGAAAATAAGGAAGATCCTTCCGTATATCCCCGCGGAGACTAGAAAAACTGTGGTAACATCTCTCATCCAGTCTAAACTGGATTACTGCAACGGGCTTTATCTGAACATACAGAAGCAGTGTCTAAAAAAGCTTCAGATGGTCCAAAATACAGCATCACGGCTATTGGTCAACATCCCTGTAGTATCTTGGTTATGCTTTACATGTCATCCACTGCTCCACCAGTGGAACACTCTTGAGATGATGTAACATAGAATGTTGGTGTATGAATTACACAGTTGGAGAAGGGCTGAGCGCCTTGCTGGCTGCTCCTGGTGGGGCTGAATACTTCTGTATTACTGATCTTGTAACCAACCTGAATAAATCCTCATGAAACTTCACAATCAGCCTGGAGTGATCACTACAATCTTATGGCGACGAGTTGAACCAAAGAACCTGCGTCTGCTACCTCTGACGCCTACAATCTCAAGTTCAAGCAACTCCACTGTCTACAGCTGCACTTACTTATCTACTGGCAACACATCAGCCCCACCAGTGACCTCCCATCGGTCGCTCTCTACGCAAAAGCGCCAGTTCCAGTCTCTACGCAGCTCAAGTCTCTGCCTGCTGTTCCCACAGCATCTCAAAAGGTCTGTTCTTGCTGTCCCTACAGCGCCTCAAGAACTCTTTCCTGTTGTCCCTACAGCGTCTGTTTTAACTGCTGCTCAAGTCTATACATGCTGTCTCTGCAGCAAAGTAATTGGACTGCCTGAATGGACTGCCTGAATTTGTGTTTCCTGTGCGGAGTGAATCCCACTTGGTCAACGTTAGCATTGGGAAAATGCGGTGATCAACGTCTGTTTATTTGGTCCCAAGTGCAGCGAGAGGCTTCTTTTGAACTCAGTAATGTTCATTAAAGACATTGTCTCAATTCAAATGATTACGCCTTCTACAAGTGGCCCCGGTTGGTTTTACAAGTGGCCCCGGTTGGTGTTGCGCAAAACATGATTTCACTATCGAGCAGCCATAAGGTGAGCCCACTGTCCGTTTTTAGTTGTTGGCCTACTTTGAGACACCCGATCTGTCGGCACCCCCCAACCGTCTTGTTACTGTTCGAATTACTACAGCGCGAGGAGCCAAGAGCACGCGCAATCCTACCTGCTATCCCTCTTGCTGGACCTCTCATTTTCTTATCGGATCCTCTGTGACGTTTTTTTTTCTTCACTGGACATTTTCCAGCTCCTACGTGCCGGGAACCACCCGGCGTAACGTGACTTGCGTGCCGCCATCTTAGGGTTGGCTGAGGCTCTCAACTTTGGATTGTACTTTGCCTCGGTTGCTTTTAACCACTCTTACATTGCCAACCACGTTGTTCGCTCGCAATAAAGTTAATTATTGCCTGGTTCCTATTCACTTTTTCAACCACGTTTCCTCTGCATTCTCAGGAAAATGTTTCCTTGCCTACGCATATGTCATCGGAAAAGCTCAGAGGATGGTGGTGTGTTCACCGGAAGTTTTGTGGAAGTTCCTTTTAATATTGACTATCATCCGGTGACATTTGGAAGTCCTTTTAGCTATTAGATTATCATCCGGTGACACACTCGTTTTCTATTTGGACATAATGAAACATTAACACGAAGATTTCTCCTTTTGGCAGTTCAGTTTGGAAATCGTTTCGAGCGATGGTGATATTTCAACATAATCTCTGTTTGTTATTTGCTCTGTACAATGTTATGTTGCCTCCTAGTGGGCCATGTTGGTATTTTACTTTTATTCTAGACGATCCATCAGTCCATGGGTTTGCTGTTTTCACATAACCTATATCCAGCATAGTCCGGGTGAGAGATCTCTCATCGATGTTGTTTTTGACTTGTGCACAAGTTTCTTACCTCCTTACGAGGTGCGTTCTATGGATGTCGTCCCTTTTGTACAGTGCACAATATTTTTAGTATAGTACGATGCACAATAGTTTTTACCTCACACTGTGCACAATATTTTTAGTGTAGTACAGTGCACAACAGTTTTACCTTCACAGTGCACATTGTCTAGGTTATATTTCACCCTACATAGGGTGTCTAAGGTTTTTACCTTCACACAGTGCACAATCTTTACCTCAACACGAGGTGTCTCGTAGGGGTTTTAATCCCATCATTGCAGTGCACAGGGGTTTTAATCCCGTCTTTACAGTGCACATTGTTCTTACCTCTACACGAGGTGTCTCAGGGGTTTTTGTCCCACTACTCTAGTGCACAACATTGACCTCTCTACGAGGTATGTTTTTTTTGGTTTCAGTGCACACCTATCTAGGTTCACACGTTGCGTGGTTTCTGTCTCGCATCTACAATGCACAAACTCTTGACCTCTCCGGAGGTATGTTTGTTGGGTCTCCCCTTCATCTTGTGCATAACACTGTACCTCCATTCGAGGTGCGTCCTTACACGGACATGACATTACACATGTCATTACATTATTTATACCTTCACTACAGTGCACATTCTTACCTTACTTAAGGTGTCTAGTGTGGGTTGTTTGTTTTATTCTACAGTGCACAATAGTTTGATTTTCTCTTGTTGTTACCTATGCACGTTCATACCGTTACCCACATGGGTGTATAGTTTTGGTTCTTACCCAGTAACTATAGTGCATTGGTTCATGTTAGACTGGGCTTTTGTGTCTCATCTCTGTTTTCCTTTTCTTGCTCAACACTGTAGCCCAGTACTTTTCTATTTTATTTTAACTCAAATGTTTATTACATTATGGAGAAGAATGATTTTTATAATGTATTTCTCTTCTTCTCTGTCATCTTCTATTCTCCTGATGTGGATTGCTCTCTTGCATACATACCTGGCCAGTTGGTGTACAGAGTGTACTCATTGATGGTTTCTCTTTCTTTTCTTCATTTCTTTTTCTCATTTATAGAAAGAAAGGGGGATGAGGTTATGTCTATCTTTTTCTTTTATATTTGGGGTGCTTTCTTTCTCTCTACCTCTGTTTTGTTTCTCTCTAGTCCTTTCTTCTCTATTTTGTTCTTCTAGCTTCTACATCTGATTCTATTTTCCTTTTTTCTATTTTCTTTGTGGAAGAAAGGAGGATATGTAGTATCTTGGTTATTATGCTTTACATGTCATCCACTGCTCTACCAGTGGAACACTCTTGAGATGATGTAACATAGAATGTTGGTGTATGAATTACACAGTTGGAGAAGGGCAGAGCGCCTTGCTGGCTGCTCCTGGTGGGGCTGAATACTACTGTATTACTGATCTTGTAAGCAACCTGAATAAATCCTCATGAAACTTCACAATCAGCCTGGAGTGATCACTACAATCCCCAGGCACAAATCGGTTTCAAAAGAGATTCGCAATCTGCACTGGCTCCCTGTATTACAGCGTATCAAATTTAAGGCTCTGTGTTTGGCCTACAAAGCACTGAATCACACAGGTCCTTCTTTTCTTCAGAGCCTTTTTGTCTGGTACGAACCAACCAGACACCTTCGCTCGACAGGGGCCAGACTCTTGACAGTGCCCAGAATTCGAACATCGCATTGGGGGGGGGCCGCAGCTTCCACTCTGGAATACTCTTCCAAGTGAGCTCAGAAGTGCGAGCTCCCTATCCATCTTCAGGAGAAGGTTAAAGACCTGGTTGTTCCAGGACTAGACGTTGTGTGGGCTTACTGTGTTCTCAGTGCCAAGACACCTCTGGGTATTTGTGCGCTTTTATAAATCCCGTTAACATTAACAATAAATCATGGAACACAGCAGGTGGCACTGGAGAAGGAGTTGGGGGTGGTGGTGAACCATCACCAATGATGGAAAGAGAATGCGTACACGGATAAGGTAGAACTCTTCTTTATTCTTCATCACTACCACAGTTCCAGTCAGCTGGAGTCTGCTGTGGAACGTTCATAACCAGGCATGGCAGGATCTAATCAGAGAGAGAAGAGGGGGGGGGAGTGAACCAAGTAGGATTATAACAGTTTCCTTTCCTGCACAAAAATAATCATCCCCGCAATGCAGGCACCCTTGCACCATGGTGCAAAGGTGCCTGTGTTGGCGCACGGCAGCCCATTGTGCGCCCGCGCAGGGGAAAAGGAAAGGAATGCGCTGTATCTAATAGATACATCGCATTCCTGCCCTTTTATTTTGACGTAGGGCCGCGCAAGCAAGGCCTGCTGCGCTGCCCTCGGCAAAAAACCCATAAATGAGGCCCCTGGTGTTTAGATGCTGGGTTTATCAAACAGTTGCAAATAAAAGCAGCAGATACCCCTGGCTAAGGAGGAACACAACTCAAGGCTATAGGAGCTGGTCAGTGCTGATTTCTGTCAACACTCCAGACTGCCATCAGATCTTTCACGTCATAGGATTCCCAGGTATCCTGAAGAGACGGTGTGCTCAAGCTCAGTAGAAGTTGCTATCTCAAGATTGGAGAAGGTGAAATAAACAGACAACAGATTGCCTTTTCTGGGTTGATAATTTTTAACAGTAAATAGACAGCTTCAGAATTCACCATCTCAAAGTAATTCAGCACTGACCACTGGCAAATGGAAAGGCAGAGTGATCCATGCACACCCTCAAGAAATAAAATCATTAACAGCCAAGAAGATGGGACCTGGGCACTAGATGTGTTACATTGTGTGAGAGAATATCAAAACACCCTTCATTCTTAATTCCTCAAATGGGTTTACACTGACCAACCTACTGCTGGGACATTCGGTGACAGGAACCAGCCCTGTTAACAGCCCCTGGGAACTAGCAGTCCCATGCCGCAGTGAGGTGGAAGGCTGACAAAAGCAAAGGAATGAAGGAGTCATGGGAGGTAACATATGCTTTCCTGGACGAACCTCACCCTTTCATGATGTCTGAAGACTTGCAACACTCATGAACTATACATATATGTTGCAAATCAATGATTTATCATGTCATTTGTGTTTCTCGATGCACAGTGTGTGCTACTAAGCCACAATAGTTATTTTGGATATTTAAAAAAAAATGGCTTATATGTAGTTTTAGGTCTGGCTATTGACAGCTTTCACTGTCTGCCTGGAGCCATGTCAGTACAACATGCAGTATACTGTGCAGGGCTTTGGGTCACTCCCCGCCCTCCGGCAGCTATCAGCTTATTTGGGTGAACCCCCTTCAGCCACGGGAGACACAAAGAAGTCCCCTGCTCTGACGAGTGAATTTCATCTACTTCATCAGGCCTCCTGCCTGCTTGCCATGGCCGTTGGGTGTGACTCAGTCAGTATTTCCCTCAGTGCCGACTTTAGGGCGGTGCGACCGGTGCCATTGCCCTGGGTGCAAAGCTCGAGGAGGCACAGTTTGCAAGCAGTCGGCACCAGGCAATTATGTGGTGAGCTGAAGAGTTTAAGTCTAGTTTTCATCCTAGTGCGGCCGCCATCAAAAACAGTCTGCACTCCTAGGCCTAAGCTTCCCCCACCCTTCCATTACCTATGGGACGTGTAAGCTTGCTGGGTGGCCCTGCAGATCCAGCAGGAAGAATTCGGACTGCCAAGATTTGCAGTGGCTGGGGGCTGGAGACACAAACCGACCTGCCAACTTATAAATACATTTCACCGTGTGAGGAGGGATGGGCCCTTAGAGGGGGTGGGGCCTTGTGCCAAGAGCTACCTAAGAGGCACTCTGCCCTCCACCAATCCCCCCCACTGCCTTCCAAAAACAAACAAGGGGCAACTGAGGCTGTTTCCTGAGTCCTAGGGTGCAGGGGCGGCTCCTCCGCAATGTCGGAGGAGAGTCGCCCCACTGACTCAGAGCCAGCAGCAAAAAAATAAAACGATATTTCAGTATTATTTTATTTTTAAGCCGCTGGCTCAGCCAGTAAGTGCAGGGAGGAGCGGGGCTGAGGCATGAGAGGGGGGGGAGGAGGAGTGCTAGTGCACTACCTAAGTGCTCATGTGTGTTTAGCTGTCTCAGGCCAACCAAAACTCACATGCGCACTTAGGTTTCTCTAACCCAGCTGTATTGAACTACTGAGTTAGAGAAACCCCACACACTCCCTGATCTGAGCAGGTCGTCTCTCTAGCCTGCTCAGGCCAATCCTCGTGCTGCAGAGCAGCGCAGGGATTAGACAGGGAGTCTGACGAGTCTGTGGTGTCTGCTAGGACAAGGAAGTCCCACCACCAAGGCACGACGCGGGAGGCGGCCGGCAGCAAGTAAGTTTAACCTTTTTTTAATGTTTTATTTTTCTTATTCTTATTATGTTCCCCCCCAACCTCCCCTGCACCCCCTCCTGCCCCCTCCCGTGCTTCGTCCCGCGCTCCCCCTGCACTTTGTGTATGTGGCAGCTGCCACTGCTAGGGTGTGCTTACAGCCTCCAAAGACAAGCAGGAAAGCCTCTCTGTGCAGTGATTTCCAGCTCGTGTTCTCTGCCACAGTGTGAATTGGCTCCTCACTGTGCGACTGTGTGAAGGGAGACGAAATTGTGTGACACACGGTGGCACGGTGTGAGTTGGCAGGTCTTCACAAACTACCAATGTACCAGCACCATGGCAGCTCGGAAACAGGCCTCACAGCTCTGCCCGCCAATGCTCTTCTCCAGTAGCTGCCCGACGCCACGTGTGCAGAGTGATTGACAGGCAGGGCCCTGGGCCAGGTCCTGTGCAGTCATTCACACTGTACATCTGCGACATTTGGCTGCTTCCAGTCGCGGGAAACCGGACAGGGTTGCGTGGGAATAATGTATTCCGAGGGTCAGCCGAGAGTCCATCTAATGGAGCAACAGGAACCTACGTAGGCAACCAGCAGATGGGTACGTGAAAATTCTCGAATGTAGGAGAGAGTGTGTGTATAAGAGAGAGAAAGTGCATGCACGCAAGTGGAAGAGCGCTTGAAGCACTAACTACACTATAACTGACAGTGCACCATGAAACTGGGCCTTGCAGAAGTGGTTACTTTACTTTACATTGGTAAACAGTGATTTCTCGCAGCTTCTGGGCCCAAGCCCTCGATAACGTTGTCATTAAAAGCATATTCAAGGATTTCTAAACTCTTAAAAAAGTTTAATAACTGTGATTGCTCAAAATTGCGCACAGTAATTATGAGTTTTGTATTAAGGCTTCAAATCACAATATAATTACGCAGATTAAATGAGCCTGAAACATTATTTTCACGCACATCAAAAAGAGCCTTTTGCTAAAACACATTTAATTTTAGATGTTTATGCACTGTAAATTTGAAAACACAGAGTCACTCCGTCCTTAGACGATTAATTTTATTCCCCTTCAGGAGTTCTGGAAGGTAGAAAAACTTCTTAAAATAACCCTCACCCACCAGGGTTATCCCTTGGTGGCATGCTTCATCATTGCGTTCTTCCTGTCCCGCTGCGGAACGGGGTGTGCTGAGACCTACGGGTACGTAGGAGCACTGATAGTCTTTGGCTAATCCAGATGAAAAAGGTAGGAGTGGGGGGCGGGGGGTTGGTTTTTTGAGATATTAAAAAATACCTGTCAAGTAGGAAAAAATACTCTTTATTTGGACCTCTATCCGAAATGGTTAAAAAATGGGAAAAATTGGAGGCTGAAAAAGATAATGTCCTTGAGTCTCACTGGTCGACATGTTTCTAGCCCTACCCCAAGGCTATTCTTAAGGAACAAGGATAAATATATATACTCCCTGATAACACTCCTGTTAGCACGTAGTTCACTGCATGCTCATTTGAAATCAAATAGTAAATACCAATAAATACAGCACCTAGTCGGCGATTGTTTTTGAAAATCTGCAAAGGTATATGAAGGGGAGGAGAGAATTAATAGGACATGGCAAATTGGCCCAGTTATATTAGCTATGCCATAATATACTTCACCGTTGTGGGTTGTGTGATATATTTTTCTGGAACATTAAGTGAGCACTTCTAGTGGTGCGTAAAGCCGTGCAATACAGAAAACTATATTCTATATACAACATAGAACACCAAAACACACAGTTCTATTTCTCATATATGGCAGAAAAACATACATGTTGTTAGCCCTAGTGAGGCACCATGAGTCCAAAACGGGGGGGGGAGGGGGGGACGCCTGTAGTCACACTCTATGCAGAATGAAAAAAGGTAACATGAGCTCTTCTGTTATTAGCGTATCTGGGAGAATGCATGAAAGAGGACAGAGGCTCATTTCTACTCACTCCGTCAAGGCTGTTCCCTTACTCTGGGATCTGTGCCTGCCCGTGGCTCGGAGGATGCCGGTGGGGGCCCCGTATTAGACTGCGTGAGTCAGTTCGACGTCGGCGTCCTCGTGTCTGTGAAAGACTAAGGAGCCAACCGTATAAAAATGGCTGCCCGGGAAGGGACTACTTCCTGGGTCCTGCGTCTCATGCCGTATGTAAATCCTGATGAGGGAGTCACGGCCAATCTTACCCTGGATTTTGATACAAGGAGGAAGAATATTTTACAAGGGATATTGCAAACATTGAAAAAAATATTTTTTATAAAAAATTGTGATATTGTTGTTTTTGCAAATAGAGGGAGAGGATGAGGGTTAGGAAATAAATATTATATATATATTGAGATGCTTCCTATATCTGTAGGTGGTGGGAAATTATAGGGCAGAAAAGGAAATAGTTAGCTGCTATATCGCTGGTTTACGTTCATAGAGGAACATTGAGATTGTCTAAATACATGTTTCACTTGATGTAGAGGCGATGTTATACACCAGATTAGTTATTCTTGGGTGTGTACCCTGTTCATGGTAGGCTATCCTGAAGAGCACTTTGATATAGTTCCTTGACGTGAAAACGTTATCACGTGAACTGACCCCAAGGGATGTTTTCTTTAAGGCCCCCTATTGTATTGTATTGTAATTGCATTTGTATAGCGCTTACTACCCCCGACGAGGCGTCGAAGCGCTTTTTCGGCGAGTAGCACGCTACTCCGGGACCCATAGAGGATTAGTGTTGAATTAGTATAGTGAAACATGCAAGTAAATTTTAAGTGGTGGATATGTTAGTCAGTTATTTGGATTCGGAAGGATAGAAGAGGAAAGAAGGTTTGTATTTATATAGCGCTTCTAACCCCTGATGGGGTGTTTAATCGCTTTTTTTTGGGCGAGTAGCACGCTACTCCGGAAACCCATAAAGGATTAGTGGTGAATTAGTATAGTGAAATATGAAAGTAATTTGAGTGGTGGATATTAGTCAGTTATTTGGAGTGAGAAGGATAGCGGAGGGATAGAAGGGAAAGAAAGGTTTGCATTCATATAGCGCCTGTTACCCCTGATGGGGTGTTGAAGCGCTTTTCTGGCGAGTAGCAAGCTACTCCGGAACCCATAAAGGATTAGTGTTGAAAATTAGTATAGTGAAATATGAAGTAATTTGAGTGGTGGATATGTTAGTCAGTTATTTGGATTGAGAAGGGTTAGGGAGGGGTAAAAAAGGAAAAAAGGAAAAAAGGTTTGCATTTATATAGCGCTTGTAACCCTGATGAGGTGTTGAAACGCTTTGTTGGCGAGTAGCACGCTACTCTGGAACCCATAAAGGATTAGTGGTGAATTAGTATAGTGGAATATGGAATTAGAGAAGTGAACATGCTAGTCTGTTATTTTGATTGAAAAGGATAGTGGAGGGATAGAAGAGTGAAGGATTTCTTTTTTAGGTCATAGCAGTAGGAGGAGGCTTTTGGATGAGTAAAAAGGGTTTTTGGAGGGGAAGAGTCAGAGGGAATAGTTTAGAAAGGTTTGTTTTGGGGGATCGGTACAGTAAAGGAGGTGTCAGAAGATGCAAGGAGGGGTAGAGTAGGAGCGAGTCAAGAAAGGGTTATTTTGGGGAACATAGTAGTGGTATGGCGTTTGGGATAAATGAGAGAGTGGGTGTAGAGGATATAATGATAGATGTATAGGGTGAGATAGGGTAGTGAATTGGAAAGAGTAGTAGAAAGAAGTTTGAGATGAGTCAGAAAGTTGGGCTAGAAGATATATTGAGGGAAGTATAGGCTGAGAAATAGGGTAGTGCATTGGAAATGCGAAATTAGAAGAAAGTGATAAATATATAGATCCATAAGTACATTGAAAGTATATAGATGCATATAGGAGGTAAGTATATGCAGATTAAAGATATTGATAGAGGTAGCGGATGAGAAATAGGGTAGTGCCTTGGATAAGCTTTTTCAGGAGAAAAGTAACAGACACACAGATCCAAGTACATGGAGGTACATAGATGCCCAATGGAAGCAAGTACATGTAGACCAAAGAAGATTTTTTCTTTTTTTTTCTTTTCTTTTTGTTTTTATAACAACATAATTATTGTACATGTTTATACAAAGCAATACACGAAGTTAGGCACATATCTATAGTGAAAATCAATGCTTATGTACAGAGGGACAAATACATAGGGTGGGTATTAATGAATGGGAAAATGGGCAGCATTTCTGGCCCTGGTCCCGACCAGTTTCGAACAGGCTCAAACAGGCACTCACCCTTGTCCTCTCCACCCTTGGCTGAGACGCCCGGGCTGAGACGCCCTAAGCCTTGGCTGTTTATAGCCTAGTAGTCAGGTGACCCCTTCAGCCAATGGGAACCCTAGCCCTAACAATATCCAATCACAGCACTAGCCCTAAAATCTATAACCAATAGGAGACGAGGACCTTACAGCCAATCTTAGCCCTAGTCCAAGCACCCAATCAGTTTCAAAAACCCTTGATCTCTACGTCCAATAGAGGCCCTAGCAGTAGTCTCAACCCTAGTCCAAGCAACCAATGGCACAGGAAGCCCTAGTCCCTACTTCCAATAGAAAGCCTAACCCTACTCTTAGTCCCACACCTAGTCCAGCAACCAATCACACCAGAAGCCCTAATCGCTACTTCCAATTAAAGGCCTAACCCTAGTCCCACCCTAATCCCAACAACCAATAACACAGGAAGCCCTAGTCCCTACTTCCAATAGAAATACTAACCCTAGCCCTAGTCCCAACCCTACATTGATTGAATCACAGACCCAGAAACAAATCTGAACCCTCAAATACCCAACCAATGAGGACACTAACCCTAATCCAATAGAAACATCAGATACAACCACCAATCAGTGTACACATGTACCAAACAATATCAGACTATATAAAGGTCCCAGCTACCTCGGACAAGGTTTGCTGGCCAGGGAGTTGGAAGCTGCTTCTCTATTCAGAAATCTCCTAGGAGACAGACCGGCACAATCCACACTTTGGACTTCTGCAGGTAAGGCCCCAACAAACTTGTCCTCTAACACTATTTGTATAAAACTTTACTCCCTCTCCTGGCCAAAAAACGAAGTGCACAGTCCCTATTAAACACAGTTTAAACAGCTTACAGCACATTACTGCTGTCTCAGGAGGGAAGGGGGGGCTGGTTTCACTGACTTGTTAACACAAGATGGTCGCTGGGGGTGCACTGCTTAACATACAGATCTTAGCACAGAGCAAAGGAGACATTTGGAGGGAAAAAACTGATAGTCACAGGGAATGAGAGGGAAAAACTACAGAGTTTGGACTGCAAATCCCACAATTCAACAGGTTAAATGGAAGCAGTCACAGGCAGGAACAAGCATTTGCAATGCAATAGGTCTCGCATTTGCAAGACTTAGAGCTATTGGCATTGTAAATAACAATGTCTTTTATTTATGTGATTAGTTGGAGTGGATGTATGTGGTTTGTAGTGGAATTATGTGGGTTGAATTGGAATTGTTAGTTGTGGAATTGTGTGGGGTGTAGTGTGCTTGTGTAGTGGAATTATGTGACATGGCGAATAGATAGGGGTGAGAGGTGCACAGAATTGATAGAAAGGAAGATAGAGAGGGAATGGTAGTTTGTGCACGAAGTGGTGAATGAACTCTATACCGAGGTGGTGCTCAGGTGGTAATGAGAGATACTGAGGTGGTGCTGAGTGATGCTTTGGTGGTGCTTAGGTTGAGCTGTACTAGTGCTCAAGTGGTGGTGAGTGACGCTGAGTTAGTGCTGTGCAGGTGCTGAGGTGATGCTGTGCTGATGCGAAGGTGGTGCTGTGCTGAAGCTGAGTTGGTGCTGCGCTGGTGATGGTGCACTGTTGAGGAGGTGGTGCTGTGCTGATGCGGAACTGGTGCTGATGCTGAGATGGTGCTATGCTGAGGTGGCGCTGTGGTGGTGCTGTGCTGAGTGATGTGGTGTTGCTGAGTCTTGCTGAGGTGGTGGTGCTATGCTGGTGCTCAGACTGTGCTGAGCTGCTGCATAAGTGGTGCTGAGCTGGTGCTAAGGTGGTGCTGAGTTGGTGCTGATGCTGAAGTGGTGCTGCATTGATGTTGAGTTGCTGCTGAGGTGGGGCTGCTCTGGTGCTGAGGTGGGGCTGCTCTGGTGCGGAGGTGGGGCTGCACTGGTGGTGGTGTACTGATGCGGAGGTGGTGCTGTGCTGATGCTGAGATGGTGCT
Source organism: Calotriton arnoldi (assembly GCA_963921515.1). Lineage (NCBI taxonomy): Eukaryota > Metazoa > Chordata > Amphibia > Caudata > Salamandridae > Calotriton > Calotriton arnoldi. The sequence continues at coordinate 2,999,334 of CAWUFW010001064.1, forward strand.
GCGTTGATGTTGAGGTGGTGCTGCGCTGGTTCTGAGGAGGTGCTGAGTGATGCTGTGCTGGTGCTACCTGTTCTGAAAACCATAGTCTGAAACAAAGACGTTGTCTGCTTTACAGATGAGAAACACACTAAGGGGCTTATTTACAAGCCCCTTGCACCGCGTATATGTCACTTTTTCCCCATATAAAAAGTGACGCACCGGCGGCGCAAGGGGCTTGTACAGAAGCCCCTAAGAGTGGGACCCACTTGGGACCGGTTCCAGACCCAACAGTAGAATCAACATTCCCAGTCACCAACATGACTATAAAAGGGGACTGAACCTTCCTCACTTCGCTCCTGAGCTGTCACAGACTAAAGCAATTGCACTTCACTCAGTACCACCTTTGAGATACAGGGCTCGGCCACTGACACACATCTCTGCCAATGCTAGTCACAACGAGCCTGCAGCTTTAAGATTATTCTAAGCCTGATACGCTGTTGCCTATCCAACCTGCTACATAACACTGTTCCCAGAGGTATAGTCCTTGTGTGGTAATTTCGTTTTGGTATAACAATGGCCGTCTCTTGTATAAAAGATAAGCACTGAAGAAGAGAATCATTTTTGCATTCTATTTGGTAACTGTTGAGCTCAGAGTCTCTACACACCACACTACCTCACTGAAAAGCCTTGGACTGCTAGCCTCACTACCCTAAAGGTCAAGTGCTAAAGGGTTTGCCGTACTATAATACGTCATGCCCCAGAACCACAGTAGTAAAAGTCCTCAAGCACCACGACTGTCGCCCAGTAAACCTGTGTACCATGTAGGCCCCAAGCAGGTTACCTTGCTAGTCTTAAAATGTGACCCTAATTTATTACACCTTTTAGTTATATACTGTAGGTAAACTCTCTGTGAGAGAGAGCATAAGCTAGGAGAATTATGTTTCTTGCCCAAAAGTCAGGCTTAAACAAAAGATTTGACTAATGAATGATCTTTGTAACTGGTTGGTATAATTCTGTCAGGTTGCTGATAAAGGTTGCAGGGAAATGAAGATGGAAGCTTTTACACATTACAAAGTTATATTGAAGAATTACCCACTGACTTGAGGAAACTGCGAACCCAGAAGTATAGGATCTCACAGGGAAAGACATTGGACTGATTAAAGGGGTTGAAGATTGAAGACATTGTTGTTTAACCAAGTCTAAACCGATTAGGCCTGCAGAGCGCCAGGACACTTCGTGGAGTAACAGAGTGGTTTATAAATGCCCGTACATTCATTCATATATGTAGCATAAGCAAACTTCGAAATTTACCATAAGAAATATTAATTAGGAACAAGGCAAAGTAACATGCCTACACTTAAAGCCCAAATCATGGAGTTTAGATTTTAAAAACTGAACACATAGGTAATTTGCAACGCCCATGAATGACATTTTAGGAAACAAAGAGGAAGGACATTCACTGTCTTTTGACTTGGTGAGAGGGCTACTTTAGAAGGTGATGAACACACAAGCCAGTAGTAAGGCTTGCCACAGGCCCCTGAGACACAAGCAGATGTACCATTTACCAGCTTGTGCTTTTCTCAGCATTCCACTTTTATCTGTTTTCCCTCGCTCCTGCAACCATGGCCAAGGACACCTGTGGAGATCCAATGGTGGGGACACATAGCTATTAGTAAAGAAGGAGCGAGAAGGAGAGAAGTAGTTAGCACATCTCTGGTCAGTTGGTGGTGTCTGGCTTCTGTCCAGCAGCAGTTGTGCAGTACCAAGTTTGCGAGTGAGGAGCTGCATTCAATCTCAGTTGCCACAACCAAGCAACAGAGACACTGCAACAGGGCAGTCAAACTGAAGGAAGATGGAAATTCAGTAAATAAGCTACCCTTCGCCCCCTGAGGTTGTCACCATATGCAGAGCTAAGAATAGGGCCAGAGGTTGCTTTTTCTACCTGGACACTTGGCACAAGGCAGGCCTGAAAGACACCTTTTTAGTCCAAAGTCATCTATTGCTCCCAATCAGAGAGATGGACATTTGTCCCCATGTAAACGATACAAGGAATTTACTGATTAACAGCATGCCTAGCGCATCAACTAGAAAACTTCCTGATGCAATCGGGAGCAAAACTCTGAAATATGTAAACATGATTACTGTAGCAGACTGAAAACACTGTTCTAAATACATTGTAATAGGCTGTTGAAGAAGGAAACGTCCAGGTTTTCTGAATATGAGCAAGAGACCCCCAACTTTTCACATCAGTTATGAAGTTGCTTATGTGGATATGGAGATTAGGTTAGCCACTTAAGAACACTGTGGAGCCACATCACCTTGTTGTAACCAATCACAACATGCCATATTGCTGACACAACAGTGCTGATTTAGCGTGCCAGTTTGCACCCTCTCTAGTGTGGCTGAATGACTGCCATTAATTTGTCCTCCTTTAGCTCTATTTCTGTTTTCTTTACTTGTCCTCGAATATCAAGAACTCCAGATAAGTGGTATTTGAGGAGAAACGAAAAACCTCTAAATCTGAACTGGCCATATTCTTGCTACGTATGTTCTCCTGTTTCCCAAACTCAAGTTCGAACAAACAGTCTTTACTTTAGACTCCAAATTTGCTTTTTGTTAGTGAGTCTCTATGTACGCAAAGGTACTGATGGCCTAATGCTTAATACATTTGTTCAATACCAATATATTAGGAAGCAAAAAGTCAAAAGATGTTTTGATATATAACATTTTTGGTGGAAAAGCGGTGGATATGGTGTGTATGGTGGTGTTTGTTAATTGACAGCTTTCTTCTCAATTTGCCAGCCTTGATTGCTCTTCCATATCATACCCCCTTTATGGGGTGTATTTGATTAGCAGTAGACAGTGTTCCTGCCTTTAAAAAATAGAGAAATAAAATAAAACGGTGCATGGCTATTGTTTATCACCAATTCCCATTCTTGCTGTTTTGTTAGAGGGGTCATACCTGTGGGGGACCAACAGGAGATTCTCCCGCTCTCCTAACTTTTAAATTTCGCTTCTTGTATTGCTGCTAATTGTTTTTAAAAACGTAATGTAATTTTGATGCCATTGCCCTTTAAATTGCTATTTGCACGGGGGAGCTGTGTTATAGCTCGGGGAGGGCTCTAGTGCGCTTGCGCTGGGTCAGCGCTCTAGCTGCTGGGTCACGTCAAGGACGCATAAAAACGATAGATGACGCGACCGCGCCGAAGGCAAGCCCGTCTGCACCCATCCGGGCCCAAGGGCCAGAGTCCCTGCCTCTCCATCATTAACCCATTATGGTTACACCTTTTCTCAGTTGAGGCAGTTGAACCCTGGAACCACAATGTACTCACTCGATTATACTAGAGGATGGCCAGAAGAAGTGCTTACATTGTCATTTTGAGCCTTCTATGAAAACCCATACCCCAGCCCACTCAGAGAAACATTTTAACCTTCTGCTGCTGAATTGCAGATCCTTACCGAAACACTCGACTGAAATCTCACTATTGCTATCTCACCGCGAACCAGATGTGTTATTTCTTACGGAGACTTGGCTCTCATCTAGCTCAGAACCTGATATTGTTAGAGCCCTTCCCACGGGCTACTCAATCCAAAGATTAGATAGAAAGATGGGTACGGGCGGCGGCATTGCCATTATTTATAAAAACTACATGACCTGTCGCCTTTTAGGTAGCCCTATAGCAGAGTGCGAGAATGTCCATTTTTCTATTAAATTTACCCCGTCACTTTCTCTCTCTCAGGGATCCTCATTTATTGCCCGCCCGGGGCGCTGGGTCAATTTTGTAATTCTTTGCTGGAAGCAACCTGTGATCTAGCTAATACCAATGCCAATTTCACGCTCCTTGGAGATCTCAACCTGCATTTTGATGACCCTTTTGCATTGGTCGCCATGGACCTCGCCCAAGACCTTGCGTCCTACCAACTTCAACAAAAGGTCTTTCAACCCACACATTCTAAAGGACATCTTCTCGATCCCTTTTTCTCCACTTTGAAAGACGTAATAGGAAAACCCCCTATTCCCCTTCCATGGTCGGATCATTTCCTAGTCCCCTTCCTATGGTCCCCTGTTACCATAGATGGTCATACCCAGATCTCCCGAACGTTCAACCGTCATTGGTCTAAGATCCCAGTGGAGAAATGGTCCCAGGAACTGAGTAAGACTTTCCCCGTTTCTCACACTAATCCGGCCACCGCTTACAACCATTTCATTTCTTGGATTGAAGGCACCCTTAACCTGGTGCTTCCAAAAAAATCAATTAAGAAAAAAGCTGGAACTACTAAATCAGGATGGTTCTCTCCTGAATTACGCCTTCTCAAAAAACAATGTAAAAGGTTGGAGAGGCTCTGGAGAAAAGATTTCTCCCTTAATAAGAAATTAGAATATAGAGCAACCCTACGGACGTATAAAGTGGAAATCAAAAAGGCCCAAGCTTCATACTTTGAGGAAAAGATCCTCCTTGCAGCCAACTCTCACAGGGAAATTTTTCAGATTGCTAAAAAGTTGTTAAGAGTATCTGACCCACCGCCAACTCCCGATCTTTCTGGACACCGGTGCAACGACCTTGCACAATTCTTCTTCTCTAAAGTACAAAATATTCTCAAAATCCTTCCTGTGAAAGAATGTATACATTACCAATACCACTACTCCTTCCCGAGCAAAGAACGCCCCCTGTCTGGAGGCCTTTGAACCCCTGTCCTTGGATTCTTTGTTGTCTATTCTAGCCTCTATCAAAAGTGGGTCGCCACTTGATCCGGCACCTCTCAACATTTTGAAATTGGTAGCCCCCACTGTCGCTCCCTACATTCTTAGTGTGATTAACGTCTCCCTCACCTCAGGCGTGGTCCCTTTTGAATGGAAAAGAGCCATGGTTAAAGCTCTATTGAAGAAACCTCATCTGGATCCTAAGGATCTTGGCAATTATCGGCCCATCTCGCTCCTCCCTGGAGTGAGTAAGATCGTAGAAAAACATGTTAATATTACTCTCTCTGCGTTTCTTGAGTCACATGATCTGCTCCACCCTTCACAAACAGGCTTCCGCCCTCGCCAAGGAATTGAAACCGCTCTGCTTGTGGTAGTGGAGGAATCAAGAAAGATTCTTGACTCAGGAGGCTCCTCGGCCATCATCCTTCTCGACCTTAGTGCGGCCTTTGATACGGTGAACCATCAGATTCTGGTTCACCGTCTCAAGAATGTGGGAGTGTCGGGTTTGGCTCTTTCTTGGCTTCAATCCTTCCTGGAAGGTAGGACCTTTCAGGTGTTCGAAGATGATACTTCCTCAGACCCTTTACCTCTGCTGTGCGGAGTCCCTCAGGGCTCCTCCCTGAGCCCGACCCTTTTTAATGATTATATGGCCCCTCTGGCGGACCTGGTTGCCCCCTTTGGAATCCATATCGTGTCCAATGCTGACGACACACAGTTGGTCGTGGCACTGAATCAAGCTGACCAGTCGCCTACTGACCTCCACACCTGTTTGGAGGAAGTGGCAAAATGGATGAGTCTGTCCCATCTTAAACTTAACGGTGAAAAAAACGAAACTATGATGCTTGGTAACTATCAAAGTGCCAATCTGAATGCTCTTTGGCCACCCTAATCAGAGATAAAAAGCCTAGGCATTTGGCTTGACCAAGATCTGTCCTTCAAAACCCAAGTTAGGAAGACGGTCGCCTCTTGCTATGGTATGCTTAAAATGGTTCGTAAAATCCTCTCTGTGCTCCCATACTTAGCAAAAAAACTGTTGATTCAAGCCTTGATCCTATCCAGGATCGATTTTGGCAATGCCCTTTATCTTGGGGCCTCCAAGGCAGTGGTTATGCGACTCCAGATTGTTCAGAACTCTGCAGCAAGACTGCTCACCGGCACCAGCCATCGTTGCTCGGCTAAGCCCGCATTGCGCTCCTTGCACTGGCTCCCGGTCCAGGAGAGGATTCATTTTAAAGCTCTCTGTGTGGCCCACAAATCTCTGAAAGGGGAGGGACCACCCATCATCAAAGATCTGATCCACCCGTATAAAGCCCCTAGAAATCTCCGCTCTAATATTCTCCACTTAGCGAAAATGCCGAGAATTAAGAAAGCGAGAAGTGGGGGTAGGCTCTTCTCTTACAATGCTTCCAAGTTGTGGAATACCCTCCCACTTCATCTTCGAAGTGAATCGAACCACCTCAGCTTCCGCAAACAGCTGAAGACGTGGCTATTCCCATAACCCCTTAGGCCTACCACTCTGACTCCGTCTAGCGCTGGGATGCTCCCGGGTAATCATGCGCTCTACAAGTCCCCTTTCAATTCAATTCAATTTTACTCATTGAACAGCATATCTGCAGGGCGCTGTCTGGATTACAGGGCCTTCGCTAATTAACCCCCTTTTTCGTGTACGGGAACAACTGTATGGGAACCCCTGTGGCTAAGCTGGTTAGTCTATTATAAACGTAAATTTGCACAACTAGCTCCCACATACCCTCAGCCAACAAACACATCATTAGGCGTTGCTTCCCAAAACATGATACCCGCACCTCAGTGGTCCTCATATATGACATAAAAACACTTCCCATGTAGGCTCAAAATAAAAACTCCACCCTCCCAACTACACACCCTACGCGTTATGGCTTGGTACCCATGTGGATAAGTGCTTCAGTGCCCCACATAAGCCATACAAAAGCTACAATACAGCGGACATCCATTTTGCTCCGATGACATCTGAATAATAGTGGGGAGGCTAAAGGTAAGTGTGTGCCTAAATGAGGAGCTTCATGCCAAACCTGGAGCGCTGCCAGCTGCCCCATGGCCGCACAGCAGCTCTTTGAGAGCCGGCTCAGTGTTGTCACCTGCCCGTTACTTCTGTCAGATGTCAGCATCCCAATTAAACCCCACGTCCATGTTTTGTTCACTAGTTGTAAACAAGAGTAAATAATGGATGAGCTCTGATCCCGAGGGGGTGCTGGTGGACGTCTGGAGGCCATGCCAGTGTCAGCCACGTTGTATGAAGCAGTACGCTGATTTGGAGATACTCCCTGGCTCTGGTCCATGTCGCCCGGAGGTGGCCAGCCTTGTGGTTAAAGCAATAAGCGGTATATTCATCCCGTTGGCAATTCAGCTGCTCAGTGTTTATGAGCAGTTGGCAGGGCGCCCTCACGTTACCCCTTCAGTGCCTTCTTTGCCTCGGCCTAGGTGCAGCAGCATACCAGAGTTCTTTCCAGCTAGAGAGCCGGGCTCCTGCAGCCTCCTCTTGGCTGCAGCAGCAGCCCTGACGGCCTGCCACGTCTCGGACAAATCACCGCTGGTTCTTACCTGGTGCCTCGGATGTTCAGCTGGGTGATCTCGCTGATGCCAGAGACCAGGCAGCGTCCTCCTCCTGACCCGGTGCTGCCGTTATCAGCCATGGTTTCCCTGCCGTCCGCTTCCTGCTGCAGCAGCGGCAGGAGCAGCCCCGCAACACAACACGGACAATGGGAGGGGGGGACTAGAAAGGCAACACATACTACGGAGGGAGAGGGGCGAGAGCAAAGTAAACAAGGAAATGATGACAAGTGCCCCAATGCTGAGCTACGCTTCAGTGCAGGGTCACGCTTGGGAGAAGTAGACACACTAACACTTCCCGAGCCACACCGGCACTATCACAGAAATATAACTAGCAATAGCGCACGAGAGCGAGGAAAACGCGCATATTTGCTGCCTCCTTGGCTAACGGAATTAGCCGTACGCGTGCACATGAGATGTCTGTGCGCGTACTGAAAATAAAAAAAGACAAATAGGAGCGAAGCAAGCAAATAATACCGAAAGCAAGGGAGCACACGCACATCTGCTGTTTCCAGGGCTGACGGCGTTTGGCGTACGCGTGCACATCTGATGTCTGTACGCGTGCACATATTCTGTCTTCTGTCTCCCTTCCGTAGCAAAAGCGACAAGAATAGATCTCGCCGAGCGAGCAGCTGCGCCGCAAGGCGAGACCTAAAAACGGTGGGAGCGTGTGAGGCAGAGGAGACGCCATGCGCATGCACATCGCCTGTCCGTGCGCGCACATGGTTTGTCTCCCTTCGCTAGCAAAACCGACAACAATAGTCTCGCCAAGGCGAAGCAGCGCATGCGCTGCATTCGCTAGGCGAGACCTAAAAACACAAGTTTAAACACAAAAACATGGGATAAATTATGCAATCACTGGCAGGTTAAAACTACAATTTTAAACTGTAACAACCACAGGCAAAGACAGTTAAAGAAATGTAAAAAGAAAAAATAAGATGATGCAATCACAGGTAGGGAAAATCGTTTTTTAAACTTTTTTAGGAAAGAGACAGCACTAGTCTGCCTCCTTACCACTTCCTGGACTCTGCTCACTGCAATCTGGGGCACAGGTAGGCTGCAACTCACAAGATGGAGGAGAATGATTTGGGGTACACCCAGCAAAGCCTTAAGGGGCCTGGGCAGGTGTGAGGGGAGGGCTCAGAGTTGCCTGGGAGCTGAATAGCCAATCCCCAGTCCTAGGTCTGCTGGCCTGGGGGTGGGGACTGGGGAGCTGCTCTATTCACAGATCTCCTAGGAGACAGACAGGCTCAATCCACACTTTGGTAAGGCCCCAACAAACTTGTCCTCTAACAACACTATTTGTATAAAACTTTACTCCCTCTCCTGGCCAAAAAACGAAGTGCACAGTCCCTATTAAACACAGTTTAAACAGCTTACAGCACATTACTGCTGTCTCAGGAGGGAAGGGGGGGCTGGTTTCACTGGCTTGTTAACACAAGATGGTCGCTGGTGGTGCACTGCTTAACATACAGATCTTAGCACAGAGCAAAGGAGACATTTGGAGGGAAAAAACTGATAGTCACAGGGAATGAGAGGGAAAAACTACAGAGTTTGGACTGCTAGTCCCACAATTCAACAGGTTAAATGGAAGCAGTCACAGGCAGGAAAAAACACAAGTTTAAACACAAAAACATGGGATAAATTATGCAATCACTGGCAGGTTAAAACTACAATTTTAAACTGTAACAACCACAGGCAAAGACAGTTAAAGAAATTTAAAAAGAAAAAATAAGATGATGCAATCACAGGTAGGGAAAGAGACAGCACAAGTCTGCCTTTTTACCACTTCCTGGACTCTGCTCACTGCAATCTGGGGCACAGGTAGGCTGCAACTCACAAGATGGAGGTGTGTCAAGTCTAAAAACCCATCATTGTTCTTTTTCAAATAAAAGCGATTACTGACTCACTTTTTCAAGGATGACCCATCGGAAGTCCCTTACAGTATGTTTTTGCTCCATGTAGTGTACTGACATTTTTGTGGTTGCACGACCACATCTGAGATTGCTGCGGTGTTCACTGACTCTGGTTTTTACTTTCTGTTGGTCATCCCTATGTAATGTAAATTACAGTAGCATGTAATCATACACACTACAAATTGGGAGTTGCAGTTGGAGAAATGTCGCAACTCCCAGGTCGTGTTGTTGATGAAAGTAATCAATTTGGTTGTCTTGGTAAGGTGACAGACGCTGTAGCTGCCATGGGGGGGGGGATGTCCTGTTATGGGGGACATGAACCCTTGATTCTCCTTTCTCTCATTTGTTTTGTGTGGTCGTGTGCGTACCACCATGTTTCTAGCTCGTTTCATTGCGTTAGAGATGATTCTGTCAGGGTAGTCCCTAGCTTGTAACTTGGATACCAGGCCTCTGCCTGTTTCTTATAATCACACACTGTTGTGCAGTTGCGTCCAAGTCTGAGGAATTGGCCGAAAGGCAGGTTTTCCCTCAGATGTCTAGGGTGGAAACTGTCAAAAGGAAGCAGACAGTAGTTCTTGGCTGTGGGTAGTTGTTTTCAGTGTCCCCTCTTCTGGAATGATATTCAAGTCCAGGAATACAAGTTCCGTTTTCGAACAGGTGTGTGTGTGTGTATTTTAGAAATTCATTCTGTCTGTTGAGCCAATCAAGAATATCTGACACTGTTTCCTCTCCTCCCTCCCATATGACTAGCACATCGTCAATGTAGCATTTCCATATGGTTATGTGCTTGATGTACGGGTTGTCAGGGCATAGGATTTTGTGTTTTTCAAGGTGGTGCACGTAGAGACCTGCTATGCTCTGTACGAATGTGCTACCCATGCTGGACCCGTGCTGTTGTAAATACAAATTTTCTTCAAACGATTAAGGGTCTCGGTGTGGGGGAGACTGGTGTATAGGCTTTCGATGTCGAGCCCTATCAGTAGTTGCTTGTCAGAGTCGAAAGTGATATTTCTTAGTAGTCTCAGTACATCTTTTGTCTCCTTTAAGTATGTGTCTGTGCTCTGTACGATTGGTCTCAGGAAGGCGTCTGCGAATCTGGATAAGGGCTCCCGTATGGAGTCTATCCCGGACACAATAGGGCACCCAGGGTGGTTCTCCAAGCTCCTGTCTGTTTTTGGAATGGTATAGAAGTAGGGGGTGATTAGAGACTTATTAGTTAGAAAATAGCTTTCTTTCTGAGATATCCAGTTGTGTGCCAGTGCTTCCTCTGTCTTGCTCATTATGTGTACTCTAAGTGACTCAGTGGAGTCCTCTGTCAGGATATTGTAGTTCCTGGTGTCACTAAGTAATCGTAGGCATTCCGTCATGTATGCCTCCGTAGTCTGGATGACCACAGCCCCAACCTTGTCGGCGGGTTTTATGACTATGTTCTTGTTTTCAGCTAGCTCTTTGATGGCTAGCTTCTGTGCTTTGGTGGTGTTGTGGAACGTTTTGAGTGTTTCAGGGTTCATTTCACCTATATCTTTCAAAAACGCTTTTTGAAAGGCTAGTATTTCAACCGGGATGGCTCCGATAGGCGGGGTAAAAGATTATTTTACTCTCAGGCCAGTGTCGCCCTACATGTTACTCTCATTTGGTTTGTCAGCGAAGAAGGATTTTAGTTTGAGTTTTCTGATAAATTCATTGATTTCGTAGCTCAATTTAAGTTTATCCAAAGTTGCTGTAGGGACAAAACCCAGACCCCTCTCCAGTACCTCTATATGTGATGGGGTCAGGTTAAGGTGTGTAAGGTTAACAGTCAAACTGGCCAGTTGCTCGTGCCCGGTTGGTTGTTGCCCGAGTCTGTCATGCTCCTGGCCGAGACTTCCATTTGTCCCTGCTCCGGGGCCCATTGGACCTGTGCTCTCTTTCTCGTTTTTTCTCTCATCGTCCCTGTTAGAAATGGGATTTTTGGTAGGCTAGGGCATGTGCCAAAGCCAGGCAGAAACCACCACTCTAGTCAGGATAAGGGAGTTACACTCCTAAAATAACCCCTGCTCACCCCCTTGGTAGCTTGGCAAGAGCAGTCAGGCTTATCTTAGAGGCAGTGTGTAAAGCATTTGCACATAACCAACAGTAATACAGTGTAAGCACTACAAAAGAACACCACACCAGTTTAGAAAAATATCCAATATTTTTATATACTTAAGACAAGACCAAAAACGATAAAAATCCACAATACAGTACTTAAAAATCTTCCGTTAACAAAATATGCTTGAAAAACAGTTCCTTGATGTCGATAGCTCCGTCCAGGGCTATCACGGCGTCGTGAGCAAACAAGTCCAAACAGTTCTGGCTGACCACGGCGTCGCGCGCCAGCTACAGTGTCAGGAAGACCCACAAACAGTACCTTTTAGAAATGCAGGGCGTCGGCGACCTCTCGTTGAGCTTCCGAAAGCACGACGTCCGCAGGCGTCAGTTCCGGAGGCCGGTGCACGAGTCGCCGGGGCCCTCGAAGTCGCACGCGTTTCAGATCAACTCCTCTCTGTTGAAGTCAGGAGCGCTGGCGTCGGGTGTTGCGGTGCGAAGTGCAGCGTGCGGTGCCCTCAGGTCGCGGTGCGAGCAGCGGCTCGGTGGCGGCGTCAGATGGCGTCGTCGGTGAGACCAGGGTTGTGGTGCGAAGTGAATGCAGTGCTCGTCGCGGTGCTGGCAGGTCGCGGTGGAAGCAGCGGCGGCGTCGTTGCTGAAGCGCTGTCGTCGGCTGACTAACTGAAGTCGATGGTGCCGGCGTCTGTAGGCCAAGGCTGCGGTGCGGGATGAGGGCGGTGCGTCGTGTAACTTTATGAGCGGTGCCCTCGAACCAAAGTGCAAGGGCAATCCACATTCCAGCAGAGGCACACGGGATGACTGAGCAAGAAAATACCTACTTTCTGAAAGTGGTGTTTTCAAACACAGAATGTAAAAATCACCTTCACTAAAAGGTGCATCTTTAGATTATGAGTTCAGGTATACTAAACTTTATTTTCATACCTAGTTCCCAGGGCCAGTTATGTTTATAAGATGTTATAAACAAACTTCCCATTCTGTCCTATGGGGAACAGGTAGCCTTGCAATAGTGAAAAACGAAATTGGCAGTAATTCACTATTCGGACATGCCACACACACCAGGGCATGCCCTACCTTTCACATACACTGCACCCTGCCCACAGGGGTACACCTTGGGCCTACCTTAGGGGTGGCTGACATGTAAGAAAAGGGAAGATTAGGGACTGGCAAGTGTGTGCACTGGCCAAGTCGACATGGCAGTTACAAACTGCGCGCAGACTCTGCAATGGCAGGTCTGAGTTACCTTTTCAGGGCTACCCACGTGGGTGGCACAATAAGTGCTGCAGGCCCAATAGTAGCATTTGATTTACAGGCCCTGGCACACTCAGTGCACTTTACTAGGGACTAACAAATAAATCAAATATCCAATCATGGAAACACCAATTCATAACACAATTTACAGAGAGCATATGCACTTTAGCGCTGATTAGCAGTGGTAAAGTGCCCAGAGTCCTAAAACCAACACAAACAGGTCAGGAAAAAGTAGGAGGAAGAAGCAAAAAGTTTGGGGATAACCCTGCAAAAAGGGCCATTTCCAACACAACCCCCTTCCAGCCTAAAGTCAGGGTAGACCAATCCGTACCACGATGGACTTCCCTGCTTGGGGCGATAGAACATGGAACCTGGCCCGCAACAGCAGGGTTTCCTTCCCGTTCTAAGCGTTCCTGAACCTAGTTGGATCCCTCTATCCATACTCTCAGGGCCTAAGCTGACCCTTCTCCTCACCTGTGGGCCCCATCTGTGCAGCACCTAATCTTACTTTGCTCACAGATGTGTCCCAACAGGCAGACAGTACCCACCTGGCCAACACAATGGTGTGGCCCAGTCCACCCCCGGGGTGTGACTCCTGTCCCCCTCCCAGGGGCAACTCTGTCCACCAGGACAGCCAGCCACAGTGGCCACTGACAATGGTCAGTGAGGAGAGCCAGGCCATATGCCTTTCCAGCCACTCCAACCACTGTGGCGTCAGAGAGTGGGGGGCGGTAGCCCAGGTGCCTGGCATCCTTTCTCCACTCTCCCCCCTGCCAAGTCAGGTATGTCATCCTGACACTGGCCCACCAGCCCAGGATCTGTACCCTGCAGCTGGACAGGAGACTGGGGTGGGCTATCCCACACCCTCCCTGGGGCTCTGTATCCTCCCACCTGGAGCGGTACCCCCTTCCAGAATTGTCAGGGCACCTGTGGTAGGTGTCCTGCACAATTCGCCCACCAGTTCAGGGGTGCTATCCTGCAACTGGTACACCAGCCCAGGGTCTGTACCCTGGGGCTGAACCTGTGACGGGGGTGGGCTCTCCCACACCCGGTCCTCCCCCCTGGGGCTCTGTACCCTCCCACCTGGAGCGGCACCCCCAGAAGACAAACTGGTAGGGGCACTGTTAGCAGTCGCCCCTTCCCCCAGGTCAGGGGGGACACCCTGAACCAGGTCCTCCAACCCAGGGTCGGTACCCTCCGGCTGACCAGAGGTCTCAGGCAAGGCTCTCCTCCCCTCACCTCTCCTTCTGGGGTCCTGCACTCTCCTCCCAGTTAAAGCACCCCCAGAACCAAAAACTGTCAGGACGCTGGAACCGGACCTCCTACACAATTCTTCCACCAGTTCAGGGCCTTGACCCTGCAACTGATCCACCACCCCCGGATCTAAACCCTCAGGTTGAACCGGGGTCAGAGGCGAGGACTCCCTCCCTCTGCACCCCCTTCCAGAGTTCTGCACCCTCCCACCTGGAGTGGTACACCTAGAAGACAAACCGGTCAGGACACTGCTTACAGTCGTCCTTCCCTCCAGGTCAGGCAGGACCTGAACCTGGCCTCCCAACCCAGGGACTAAACCCTGCGGCTGAGCACCTGCCCGGTGCACCAGGACTTCCTTGGGAGCACGCATGCCCCCCCTGAGGGTAACACATGACTCATGTGTTGTGTGAGTCTGCCTGGCGCAGATCTCCCGACCCCTGTCCATCTGACAGTGCGCGAAGATCCCTCAGAAGTGGTGTCACCATGGTCACTCCTAGGAGGCTCAGCCCTTCTGGCTGGCCCCTGACCCACTGGTTTTCCCACTGGGGAACGCATCCCCCTATCACCCCTCAATCTGGACTTCTGCACCCTCCACTTCGGAGCGGCACCGCCAGACACCAGAACCGCTGGAGCTCTGTTTACAGACACTCCACGTTCTCCTGACAGTAGGAGATCCCCCCTCAACGGACGGCCTACCAGTACAGCCTAGGCTCCCGACCTGGTGTTCCCTCCTGGAACCACCCAGGCTTTGGGACCGGGTTTTGGGCACCTTGGGCCACAGCCCATTCCCACTCCTTCTCCGCGGAGACAGGACGTGGGTCCCTACACCCTTCCCACGACACCGGGACCTATCTGGGCTACCACAAACCTTTCCCACCACCCTTGGTTGGGAAATACCTAAGCCACTTCCTTCCTGGTCACCCCCAGATGCTTCTCCAGACCCAAAAATTGCCTGTGTGGGAGATCAGTTTGCGACATAAGGTCATCTATGGGTATTAATTCCCCCATATGGAAGCAATCTCCCACAGTAGTATCCCTGCTGCCGTCCATTCTGAAAGCTGGTGTCTCATGTATAAGGTAATAGGGTATCCATATGGAATCCCCACTAGTGGTATCTCGGGTGCATAGGGATAAGCTATGTTCATGCCTCGGCGACACCCCTTCCAACAGTATAGTGTCGTTTGTAAGAGCACATTCGATTTGGGTACAAAGGCCGCTGGGTGCAGCAGTTTGGCCATCAGCCAGCTTTGGCTGTTTCTCCATCCTTCCTCTTCTAGTAATTCCAGGTTTCTACCGTCTACCCACTTGGCTAGCCACTGGAGTTGGGCCGCCAGATAGTACAGCTCAAAGTCTGGGGCACCTAGTTCCCCCTCATCTGGTGTTCGTTGTAATATCCCCAGAGATACATTGTTCCGCCCTCCATCCCATACCTGTTCGCGGAGGGTCTGATTTAGGTCCGCGAACCACGAAGGAGTAACTATCACCGGCAAGTTTACAAAGTGGTATAATAATCTGGTGAAGCATAATCATTTTCGAGGGAGCTATACGGGCCATCAAAGGTAGCTTAAGTGAGCGCCAGAAATGCACACACATTTTTAAGGACCTTAAGACCGGATTCAAGTTGCCCTCCCTTAGGTCTGCTAGCTTATGGAATATTTGAATACCGAGGTATTTAAAGGAGCGACAGGACGATGTCAGACCCACGGGGAGGTCTGCTAGGAGAGTGCCCTCATTCTTTAATGGTAAGGCTTGTGTCTTTACCTTGTTAAGTTTAAGTCCCGCCAGGCTTGCATAGGTATCCAGTATACCTAGTGCCTATTCTGCTCCCCGGTCTCCGTCTCTTAGATATAATAAGTCATCGGCATAAAGTGAAATTACATGTGAGCTACTCCCCATGTGTATGCCCAGGTTATGGCTCTGTTGTCTGAAGGTGATATCGAGCAGCTCTATTGCAATCGCAAATAGTAACGGGGACAGTGGGCAGCCCTGTCTGGTGCCTCTATATATGTTATATTCTTCTGACACCACCCCATTGGTTTTAACCCGTGCCGTTGGGTGCGTGTATAATATTTTCACCCATTTAATCCACCTTTCACCCAGCCCCATCCTTTCCATTGTGGCTTCTAGAAAGTCCCACAATGCCCAGTCGCATGCCTTTTCCACATCTACCGACAGAATAAGGGCCTCCGGATAATGTTTCCTTTCAGGGTGGTGCATGACATGGAAAAGCCTCCGCAAATTCCCAGACGTGGACCTGGTCAGTACAAACCCGTTTTGATCTTTATGGATCAAGCCGGTCATAAGTGGTAGTATTCTGGCCGCTAGGATTTTGCTCAAAATGTTAAAGTCACCATTTAGCATCGATAAGGGCTCCGCAAATTCCCAGACGTGGACCTGGTCAGTACAAACCCGTTTTGATCTTTATGGATCAAGCCGGTCATAAGTGGTAGTATTCTGGCCGCTAGGATTTTGCTCAAAATGTTAAAGTCACCATTTAGCATCGATAAGGGCTGGTAGTCCGGCGTGCGTGGGTTCGCTGTCTTGACTTTTGGAAGTGGGCCAACCAGCGCATCTCTGGTCGAGGAAGGCAGTTCCCCTCTCTCCCAAGTTTCCGCATACATTGCCTTTAACTTTGATGCCAGTATCTGTGTATAAGTCGAATAAAATTCCACCGGTATGCCGTCCGGGCCCGGTATCTTCCCTTTAGCCATTTCTTTAAGCGCAGCACTGATTTCCATCTCAGTCACCGGCCCCCAAGGTGTTCCCGTCTATCCGGCTCTAAGGTTTGCAGGGGGAGAGATGCCAGATATTCACCTAACGTCTCCCGTCTCAGCGGCCTCGGTTCACTATAGAGTGTTACATAATAAGCCCAAAATGGAAAATGCTACTTACCCAGTATGCATCTGTTCTTGGTATATAGAGCTGTAGAGTCATATGCTTTAGCATAGATCGCCAGCTGGTGTTGGGCCCGGATGTTTGCACTTTGTTTTTGTTCGAAGAAGTCTTGTAGTCACGAGGTAGGTGACTCCTCCTCTCGGTGATAGTGCGCATGGGCATCGACTCCATCCTTAGATTGTTTTGCCATAAAGGGTGGTGATGGAGTTAGTAAAGTAGATGTCCATGTAAGTTGTATCTAAGTAAGATATCACTGCAACAGGTAAAGGTACCCGGGGAGGCGGGTGGGCGCATATGACTCTACAGCTCTATATGCCAAGAACAGATGCATACTGGGTAAGTAGCATTTTCCGTTCGAGGCATATTAGCTGTAGATCATATGCTTTAGCAAAGACTATAAAGCAGTTATTTCTGAAGCGGTGGCTAACCTGTAGCTGTTGCAGTGGTTTGAAATAGTGTTCGTAAAACTGCCTGGCCCACACTAGCTTGTTGTCTTGCTAACACATCCACACAATAGTGTATTGTGAATGTGTGTGGTGTGGACCATGTTGCAGCTTTGCAGATGTCATCTATGGGTATGTTTCCCAAGAATGCCATAGAAGCCCCTAGTTTGCGTGTAGAGTGTGCTCTAGGGGGAATTGTTAATGTGCGTTTAGCTTTAATGTAGCATATTTGAATGGACTTATCTATCCACCTTGCAATGCCTGATTTTGATATAGGATTGCCTTTATGTGGTGGAGCAAAAGCAACAAAAAGTTGTTTGGTTTTCCTAAAAGGTTTTGTTCTTTCTATGTAGTATAGTAGTGCTCTTTTGACATCTAATGTGTGAAGGGCACGTTCTGCCACTGAATCTGGTTGAGGGAAGAACACAGGCAACAACAGATTGGTTGATATGAAAGGCAGATATGACTTTAGGTAAAAATTTGGGGTTAGTCCTAAGAACCACTTTGTTTTGGTGTATTTGTAAAAATGGTTCCTCTATGGTTAGTGCCTGAAGCTCACCGACTCTTCTTTGAGAAGTAATGGCTATAAGGAAGGCTACCTTCCAGGTGACCCATGAGTCTTGTAAGGACTATGTTGAGATTCCACACTGGAGAAGGTGGAAGTCTGGGGGGAATGAGTCTTTTAAAGTCCTTCCATAAAAACTTTAATAGCAGGCACTCTAAAAAGAGACAAGTGCTGTCTATTTTGCAGATCTGCAGCTATTGCAGCGAGATGTAAGCGTATGAATGTATACGCTAAATTGGAACGTTGTAGGTGCAATAGATAGCAAATGATGTTTTGGATTGAAGCATCTAGTTGATTGATCTGATTGTTTTTACAGTAAACGACAAACCTCTTCCACTTTGCTGCATAGCATGCTCTTGTGGTAGGGAGTCTAGCCTCTTTGATAACATTCATACAGTCTGGCGGAAGATTAAGGTAGTCAAACTCTAGGATTTCAGGTGCCAGATCGCAAGGTTGAGCTGATTGGGATCTGGATGTCTTATCTCTTCATTGTTCTGAGTAAGAAACCTGGGGGAAAGGTGTAGTTTTTGGTGGGGAACTACTGATAGCTCCAACAGAGTTGTGAACCAGGGTTGTCGGGCCCATGTGGGAGCAACTAGGATAAGCGTCAGGGAGTGCTGTTTGAGTTTCCGAACCACTAACGGAATGAGTGGGAGAGGTGGAACAGCGTAAGCAAATATCCCTGACCAATTCATCCATAGTGCATTGCCTTTGGACAATGGGTGTGGATGCCTGGACGCGAAGTTTGGGCATTTTGCGTTTATGTGGGTGGCAAACAGATCTATCTCTGGGAAGCCCCACATTTGGGACAATGGGAGGAGAACTTCGAGGGTGGAGTTCCCATTCGTGGATCAGCTGTCGTTGACGACTGAGCAGGTCTGCAATTTGGTTGTTTACTCCTGGAAGATGTTCTGCAAGGAGATATATTTTTTGAGGTATGGCCCATCTCCAAATGCTCTGTGCTAACTGGGAGAGCTGGAGAGAGTGCATCCCCCCTTGCTTTTGTATGTAGTACATCGCTGTCATGTTGTCTGTGCGAACCAGGACAGCTTTGCCTATTAGTTGAAGTTGAAAGGCTTTCAATGCTAGAAAAATTGCTAGCAGTTCTAGATGGTTTATGTGGAGTTGTTTCTGTTGCAGAGTCCACATGCCCTGAATGGTATGTTTTTCCAGATGAGCTCCCCTACCAGTGAGCGATGCGTCTGCTCTTAGCACTATCTGTGGAACCGGGTCGAGGAATGGCCGCCCCTTGGAAAGGTTTTGCACGTTCCACCACTGCAGAGAGCGAAGAGTACGGCCATCTAACAACACCAGATCTGATAGCTGACCTTGAGCCTGGTCCCACTGACGTGCTAAACATTCCTGTAGAGGACGTATTTGAAGTCTTGCATATGGGACGATTAAAATGCAAGAAGCCATCATTCTGATCAATTGCATGAACACTCGGGCTGGTAATGAGTGTTGAGGCTGAAACTGTGATATTATTTTTTATTTTTTTAAAGAAACTGTGATATTAGAGCTTGCATGTTGCGGATCCTGACTGGGTTGGGATACGCTAGAGCTTTGCGAGTGTCTATTGTGGCTCCTAGATACAGTTGTGTGTTGGATGGCTGGAGGTGAGACTTGGTGAAGTTTACAGTGAATCCCAAGTCGTGAAGCAGTTGGACTGTCTTTCGAGTGTGGTGTAGGCAGCTTTGTTGTGATCTGGCTTTTATCAGCCAGTCGTCTAGGTAAGGGAAGACATGAATGTGCTGTCTTCTTAGATGAGCTGCGACTACTGCCAGGCCCTTGGTGAAAACCCTGGGTGCTGTAGTTACCCCGAATGGGAGAACTTTGAACTGGTAATGTTGTCCGTCCACCACAAACCTGAGATATTTTCTGTGAGCAGGGTGAATGGGAATATGGAAATAGGCGTCCTTTAAGTCCAGAGTGGCCAGAAAGTCGCCTTGTTGAAGTAGTGGGAGCACCTGTTGGAGTGTGACCATGTGAAAGTGGTCCGATTGTATGTACAGATTTAGCTGTCCGAGGTCTAGTATAGGCCTGAGAGAGCCGTCCTTTTTGGGAATGAAGAAATACAGGCAGTATACCCCGGTCCCTTGATATGTTAATGGGACTGGTTCTATAGCATGTTTTTCCAAGAGAGATAGAACCTCCTGCTTTAAGAGGGTGAGATGTTCTGGTGACATTGCATGTGCTCTTGGAAGAATATTTGGGGGAGTGCTTGTAAGTTCCAGGCAGTAACCATATTGGATAATTTGTAGCACCCACTTGTCTGAGGTGATTGAATTCCAGACAGGTAGGCATTGGGAGAGACGTCCCCCGACAGGAGTGGAATGATCAGGGGACAGCGGAAGGAAGTCACTGTTTGTTTGAGGGGGAAGTGCGTGTGGAATTGCCTCTACTTCTTCCCCTACTATTGTTTTTTTTTTTTTTTTTAACAACAGACTTTTATTGGTTTTCAAACAAATAATGAGAGCATACAATTATCTGCATGGGCAGTGCAATACAGGGACGGACGTGGCAAAATACAGTTTGACTTTAACCAGGAGCAGACCCATGGTCGACCCAGATAGCCATGATATAATCTTCTCCAGGATCCTCCAGAGACCAATTAATAGACATTCCGCCACTCTCCGTAAAAAATCTTAATGATAATTCAGAGACTTGCCCCTGGAATTGTATTCAACCACAAGAGTCCAACTAGTAACCCCCCACCTCCCTTCCCACCCCCCAGCCCTATAGTTCCCCAACTGCCCTCCCCCCCGAAGCATGCCGCTGGATCCTAACATTTACGAGTGGCCTCCCAGACCCCCCATGCCATCCAGTAAAAAGTCCTGATCTCGGCGAGCCTCTGCTAAGACAGGCCAAGAACACTAAAAGGGGTCCCCCACTGGACTCGCAACCACCCCTTCATTTCTCTCCCATATCCCGTGCCAGTCATTTCAGCCGATCCCTACCTCCTCTCTCTCGTTGGGGAGGGCTTCCTCATCATCAGGGGGGTATTTAACCAATTCCACTAGCGCCATCCATGCCCGAGCCATATCCATTGACTTCTCGTTCTCAGTGCGCCTAGCCACACCTAGTTTATACTCCCCCTCACTCTCCGCCCACTTCAGCAGTTCCCTTCGCCAGCGTCCCACTCCGGGCCCCGGCCTCGCCTTCCAATGGATTCAAGATAGCCTGGCTGATGAGGGTTTTGAACGAGTTTCCCGATAGAAAGTTTTCCGAAGTGAGACGAAGCACGTCGAATGAGGAACCGCGATCGATAACAATACCGTCGAGGGTAATGAATTGCACGTCTAAGGGGTCCGAAAACGGTACCGAACCGGAGAGCAGCAATACACATCCGAACCAGATGGCGGAAAAAAACAATCTAAGGATGGAGTCGATGCCCATGCGCACTATCACCGAAAGGAGGAGTCATCTACCTCGTGACTACAAGACTTCTTCGAACAAAAACAAAGTGCAAACATCCGGGCCCAACACCAGATGGGGATCTATGCTAAAGCATATGATCTACAGCTCATATGCCTCGAACACATCATTTATGTCCTTAGGGCCATATATTATCTGGTCGTCTCCCAATTGAATTCGAGAGATGGGGGATCCCCTATTTTCAGGGCGCAACAGCCATGCAAGCATACGACTTGCCCTTCCCCCTTCCACGTGTACCCGCCTCTGGTATTCCCGTATGTCCAGGCACTGTAATCTCTCAAGTGTAGTATTGTATTCCTTTTTCTTTTCCCTTAATCTATTCAGTGTGTCATCTTCTGACGTCAGTTGGGCTTCTCCATCATGTAGTTGCGCTTCTAGATCTGTGAGTTCTTCTAGAATTTATCTCCGCATTCCCACTCTCTGACTCATACAGTGTCTTCTTACTACTAGGTTGAAGGCTTCCCATTCCATAGCCCTGGAACTGGCCGAGCCCTGGCTAAACTGAAAATACTCCACCACTGCCGGGTGTAACGGCGTGCGAAAGGGAACGTCCTCCAGGAGAGTGGGGTCCAGCCACCATGTGGGTGTCAAAGTGGGTTCTGGGATGGGGCGAATGTGAAGCAGGAGCAGGTTGTGGTCAGATATGGTGCATCCAAGGTATTCCGCTAGTGTGATGGTAGATACCAGCTGGGCTGAACATGTGAACATATCTAATCTGGTATGTAGCCTATACATGTGTGAATAATATGAGTAATCCTTGGTGTTCCCGTGTTGTGATCTCCAGATGTCCACCATGTCCCACCTCTCCAACCAAGTCCGAAACCCCTTGGTCACTTTAGATAATGTTAGCTGTTAGCAGACGATGCTCTGAATGATGTTTCTATCTCTAACAATCTTGAAGAAACGCAGGGCCAATTCTTCGATTGTATGCTAGCCATCATAGAGAGGATAAACAGAAGTGTATGTGCAAAAGAGAGTCACAGCCCCTCCATAGTTATAACTCGGTGGGCTAATGGGCAGGGGTTCTATACCTCATGGGAGAATTTTCTCATCCATTGGGAAGTCTTGGAAAGCGTAAGCCGAATGTTCCAACAATAAAATCAATGGTTTTATAGTTTACGAACAATCTTAGTCCACAATTCCTAATAGTCAGTTTACCGTTTGAGAAGAAATATCAACCATTCTTAAAACTGCCGGCCCATTGGTCTAAGTCTTTTAAATTGTAAACCATATAACATGATTATATTGTGCAAGTATGTGGCATTGTTTGATCAATTTCGAGACTTCAGTTCTATATGCAACTGCAGTTTAACGCCTTGCTGAAAAATGTTTAACATCACTGTATGGGATAAATTAGCCCTAACAATCAATGAGTTATCAAAAGGTACTGAGGGGGTTTGTGATATTATATTAATAATCATTTAAGTCTTACAATTCATTTTGAACCTGAGAAGGTCAAACTGATGTTCAAGGGATGACTGTAGACAGTTCCCCCAACATTTGGACTGTTGCAGATAAGCTGCAGTCTCCTCACCTGCCGTTGGAGGTAATTTTGGAGGACTACATTTTCTGTCATCCCTATATTGCCATCTAGGAGGCATGGGAGGGTCCATTATATCCAAACCCTGAGGTATTGCACCAACATAGGTTCCCAGCACGTCTCCCATGTCCGAGGGCTCTAAGAAGCCTCTGGCCTGATGGCATCTAGAATCTCATCAGTGGTGTACTGCCCAAAGTAAGCGATGAAGGCATTAGGTAGCAGGATTGGGTATACAGTGAGCTAAAATGCACTTAAAAAGTGTTGTTGTTATGTCTGAGAGAACTTTAGCTTTGAAGGAACAATGCCTTTGTTACAGAGTTCCCAAAGCTGGGATGTTCTGTGATTACACCTTGCTGAGGATGTTGTTGATTAGAAAGAGGGAGTATGTACAGGATTTGCAATATTTTTTGTTATTACTACTCAATGTCAGGTCATTCACAACCAAAGCTACCTGGTATCCTGCATCTAGAGTATAACTTATTATCCTTCAAACCACCAATTATGTTACAAGTGGGTGTGCCTCAGACATAATTCTTCTGTTTGACACAATTAACACTGATATTGTTAGTTGTGGGATATCCTGTCTTCCGCCACAAGCATTCCTCCATATAAAACCATGCTGAGCAGTTAAGGTTTGTGAAGTGGGTGTTTCTTCTGGATTGGTAAACGTATGCTACTAGTACTCTGTCCTTTAGGACTGTGGGCCACCTTGAATGGGTTGTGCAGCAATGTATCAAAATCTCCTAAGTTCACTGTCAACCTTCTACTGAGAACGGAAGTAAAACAGCTTCAATAAAGATTAGCCAGTACTGTCAAGGGATTGAAGTGACCATATTGTTAACTGTGCAAATTTGCACTAAAACTACCTCTTTCAAGCCCAGTCATTGCATTGGGGGGGGTGTCCCTGAAAGTGAACACTAGGGCGTGAAAGATGGACAAGTGCGTAATTAATCTTTCTGCCATCAACCAGTTGGGTTTTGTAGCATATACTCCAATAATTTCTACTTAAAATACTTTATGCCTCTATCAGTTTATCAATTTAACAAGAACTACCAGAAATGGGTACTTCGCAGGTGAGGCGAATAGGGAACTTGGGCAATGTCTGAGCAGAAGATATACACCTCTTGCTGCAGATGTATATTAGCCCTCCATCCACTTCCAACAAACTTATTTCTCAGTTACTGATACTAGGTAGCATGTGCTCTTGTAGAACTTTATTGAACCACACAGCCTTGTCATTGCCAGCAAATATAAGAAACATTAAGTGAACTCTTCATCTTTGAGATTCAAACCTGTCCCCTCAAACTTGTGCTGTGGGCCTTCAAGCATTCAATTCCTAACCTCCATGGCTAACATTAAGATAGATTTATCCTGTTGCTCATTTTGCTCCTTGTGCAGTGGTGAAAGCCAGCATGGCGCAAGCCGGTCAGTCATCTGTTCAAGTAGCCTCTAACCTAGCTAATAGATTTGCCTCTGTATTCAACTGCAAATATAAAACATCCCCATGTGATCAGGTGTGGATTGGTGGCTGGTATTTTCTTACACTAAAAACACACAGAATGTTGTAGGCAGGGTCATTGGAATTATGATTCTACAGCTGCAGATTTTCCAATATTTATGGATTTGCCATTCTTGCTACATTCAATGCCATCTCCTACATAACGTGCAACAAAATATTGCTTCTAGCTTGCACTAAAATGGTGCAAATTTCATGGTGAGCACCCCTCTTCAAAATCTTAGCAAAGCAAAACTGGTCACATTTTACCTGCCGATTGCTTTATTCATAGCAAGCACAACAAGATGATGGACGGAGTGCTGAAACTTTTCAACCACTCACCCCCAGTCATCTGGGTTTAATCCATTGTTCTTTTGCTCACTATGCCATCCCAGTTTAGACCCAGCCATATGCAAATCAGTCTTGACCCTGCTCCTCATGGGTGCAGTCCAGCCCAAACTGTCAGGGCAGGCCCTCCCTGGATTGAAAACAAGCAGGGTCAAGACTGATTTGCATATGGCTGGGTCCAAAATGGGGTGGCGTAGTGAGCAAAAGCAAGCTGGATTTAACCCAGATCTCTTGACTGGGGGGTGAATGTTTGCTTTATTCAGCATTCCGTCCATCATTTGTTGCTGCAGCATTGTTTTTTTCAGGCATTAAGTAGAGGATATTGCCTAGGTGCTGCTAATAGCCCCAGTTAATGGACTGTGGGCATTGTTTGTAGCAAATAATGTTCACCCATATTTAAAATGTTGGTTGAAAGAACGAGTTATTCTTTGACTTAAATATACTGAGGTTCCTATTCCTGAAAATTCATGATTACTCAGCAATGCTCCCAACTATCATATTGAAAGAGGGTACTCAAAGAAGATGAACAGAATACTTAATTATTTTTATCTTATTAAAGCCTGTTGTGTTTAATCTTAAACTGCCTCCCAATGAGACACAAAATACTTATGTAATAAGCACTGTACTACAAGGTGGGGAGGCCCTAGTCTGTGACCAACAAGTGAGCCCAAAACTGAAGATAAGCTTTAAGCCGTTGCTGGGATGCACAGAGTAAGTGGTGTTTTTTTTATTTATTTAGTTGATTTCTAAACTTCATGGTCATCAAAGGTGTAGATGTGCTTTACAGGCTAACAAAAATGCAACACAAGTTCTTACATAGAACTGATCATTTATAGTAGTAATAAGTGAAACAATGATTAACATAGGCAGGATCTGGGTAGAAGAGTAAGAGCACCACCACCAATACCATCAATGCCACCACTCCCACCAATGCCACCACCACCAATACCACTAACACCACCACCAGTACTACCAATACCACCACCAATACCACCACCTCAGCGCCTCTCGCTCACTAGTAATAGCAGGGGCACTGTACAAGGCCGGAGCTGCAGCCAAGACCATCCCCCCCATGCCTGCCATAAAGCAAAGCCCGCCCTGCACCAGGAGGGGAAGCCAGGGCCCTACTACTACAGCTGGAGTGTTTATTAGGCCAAAGATAGCAATGACATTACGCAATGCCACACTGCACACTCAAAATTAAGGCGAGGGCAGGAAATAGCCTCCCCCCTCCCGCTCTTCCTCCTGAGCTGCGACAGTGAAATCAAAGAGCGAAAGGTGTTGGAGCACTTTTATTGTTTATGACTCAGATCATATGCAACTCACTTCACACTGTCTCATGTACTGTTGGAATAAAAAGGTTTTAGCTGAGTTACCCATGCATTGTATGTCTTAAGTTAGCATCCGCGACACCATTTTCTTTTCAGCCGCCATTGTGAGTCATGATCTAAATTAACTTCTGTCTCTAATTTTCTGCCCCAGCTGAAATAGTCTTCATTTCTCCCAGGTTGAGCTTCGCTGTACTAATGAATACTCTGTCTGTACATACCTTTCCCACTAGATAGGCCTGCTCCCACCCTTAGAGCGGCGGGTGCAGGCCGAGTGACGTTGAGATAGCATGTGCCCAGTCTCAGGATCGAAACCCATCCTTCTGTATCTCCTTTGTTCACCAGCTACCAACTGGAAATTTCCAGTCAGGGCGGGTCTTTATTGGTTTTGAACTGTACTTCTTGTATCACCATGCTTGCTGAAGTCAGTCCCTCTGCAGCAATCCAAGGAGGCTGGTCAGACCGGACTCCACTTGAGTGTATCCTGAATAAAGCTTACTTGGTTTGTATTCTCTGTCTGACCGACTCTTCATTCGTATGGAAGGCTGAGAGGTGGTCGCAAGTGACCCGGGTTGTGAGAAGTTGGCCTGATATATGCTGTCCACTAATTAAAGTGGGCACCTTGCACCAGTCCAAACGACCCTTATTGATGATTAGGTCAAAGATAACCTTTATGAAAGCTATCCTAGTGGTAGCTATGGAGAGCAGCCTTCAGGCTTAATCTTGAAGGAATGTAAAGCAGCTTGTTTTACCAGAACAGAACCTCCTGAGTGACCAAATGAAAGGAGAACCACACAAGTATTAAATAAAAAATATGTATTTATTACTAAAAACACTCTACTAATCTCTATGTGAGATTAGAACGTAAAGCACACAATACTTAATCAATAGAACGACAGTAAATAGCACATTACACAGCGGGCTCCAGGGGGAGACCGAACCATATACTAAAAAGATGGTATAACAACAACTTCACTAGACACAGTGCCTCACGTAGAATCGCTGGGACCCCCAAGGAACCACCCAAAGGAGTGACACAGGGAGCCCACGGAGGACAGGTGCAGTGTGGGAACACAGACGCGAGCTCCGTACAATCTATGGGAAAGTCGCGGTTGGAAAATTACAGTTTAAGGACACTTCGGAGAGGACTTCAAGCAAACCCTTTGGAACATAGAAGGTTCTAAGGACAGCACCCTTGTGAGTACCGAGGTACCCGTGTTACCTATCCCAGAGGAGCCGGGTGCATAGGGTCAAGTGGTGTCAGAAACCCTCGTCGTTTTCAATGGCGTGTTGCGAAGAAGTGCTGCTGCCGGGAAGATGAAAAGTGTCTGGTGGAACCCAAGCCTGGATCCGAGGTGAGAAGAACCTGAAAGCAGAGGAGACAGAGTCAGGGTCACTTCAGGGTGAACAGGCGCTCAATAGACGTCAACCAAAGTCCAGAGGTGAGCTGTCCCACGAAGGATGTCGAGTGCTGAGGAGTTAGTGTCCGGATTGAACACCAACAGCCTTGGCAAAAGCAACCCACGCGGGCAGAGGAAACAGGTTACGGTGTGGACCAGCAAGGTCCAGGAGACTCTCC
This sequence comes from Calotriton arnoldi, assembly GCA_963921515.1. Taxonomy (NCBI): domain Eukaryota; kingdom Metazoa; phylum Chordata; class Amphibia; order Caudata; family Salamandridae; genus Calotriton; species Calotriton arnoldi. The sequence continues at coordinate 3,026,738 of CAWUFW010001064.1, forward strand.
AAGCTATGGGGAGTCAGGGCACGTCAGGAGCGACCAGGAAAGCCCAAGGAAAATCAAAGTGACCCTCACCAGGACCCACAGGTCAATGGACCAGGGATCGCGAGGGGACCTCGAGCGAATTCACAAAGCACCAGCCCACAGAACACTCGTAGAGTGGAGGCCGGAGATCTTCGGTGGAAATGCTGCTCGGGGTCAGGACTACAAGTAGTCCAAAGCGCAGCCTCGGGGATCGCCAAAAAGCATATGCTGCTGCAAAAGTACACAGTGTACAGGGGTTCGGGTTGCACGGTCCCCACGAGGGATACTGGTCTCAGGATTGCTGCGGGAGTAGATCGACCTCAGGGACGCTCGGAAACCCACCTCCTGTGTTGCAGAAATCTTCGGAGTCCTCAGGAGCTCAGGAGATGCAAACCGGTCAGATGCGTTTAGGTGCCTGCTGCTGCAGGGGAGTAACTTCTTTACTCCAAGGGAGATTTTTCTGTCGTCCAGCGAAGTGTAGACCGTCGAAGTACTTGGTTTCTGTTGCATAGTTTAGTCCAGGTAAAATCCAAAGTCCTGTAATCAGGTTTCCCACTTTATACCCAGGGAAGGAGTTGGACTGACTCTGGGGACCCTCCTATGGGAGGGGCAGGACAGAGGGGTGACTACACCCATGTCCTTTGTCCAGTTTCGCGCCAGAGCAGGAGCAAACGGCTCCTGCAGCTGGTTTGAGCTGGACTATGCATGGGGACACCAAATGTGCCCCCAATGCAGACTTTCTGGCACTCTAAGAGTGCACCCACCCAGCCCCAATACACTAAAGCCTGTCTGGGAAGTGGTCACACCTCCCTGTGACAGGAAACCTATTGTCAGGCCTTCCTCTGCTCGAGCTTGGCTCAGCAGCAGGAGGGCAGACTCATGTCTGTGGCTGGCAGCATCAATTTTGTGCTGCCCAGGTCGAGAAAGCTGGTACCGGGTACACCGGTGACCCATAGTAGTGGTTCTACAAGGGAGGAAGCATACCTTTCACACCAGTTACTGGTGTGGAGGTATGATTCCAAGGTGTTTGACACCAAACACGACATGTTTCTAAGCAGCCGTTTTAAAGTTAGCATTTACCGCGAGGTTATAATGCACTTAAATATATATGGTTGGCTGCATATCAGACAACCCAGGAGAATAGGTTCCGAAGGCTGCAGAGGGGCTCTGCTCATGCAGGGGTACCTATGCCCTGGGTACATGGTGTACCATATACTAGGGACTGATAAGGGTACCCCAGAATCCAATCTGAAGTGTACCTAAAGTACATGCAATCAATTTACAGGAGAAAGCAGATAGACTGGGGTCCTGAATAGCAGGATCTCAGTCAGTCCAAGTCAAAAACAGTGATACATCAGCAAAAAGTGGGGGTAACCATAAGAGGCAGATCCTACTCTCCTACACGGGTGACCCTTATTGAGTCACTTCCTTCAGTACAACACTTACACATCTTCACAGCACTATTTATTACTACTTTGAAGACATCGCAGGCCAGTCTCTTACTCTGATATTTACAATCTAAGTGGTCAAGAAGGCCCTTTATTGCAATGCAATAGGTCTCGCATTTGCGTGAGTTCAAGCTATTGTAAATGACAATGCCTTTTATTTATGTTTTAAAACTCAAAATATAAATAAAAGGCATTGTCATTTACAATGCCAATAGCTCAAACTCGCGTGAATGCGAGACCTATTGCATTGCAAATGCTTGTTGCAAAAATCAGTTGGTGCAATTAGCAAAGAAATCGAACTAACTGAAAGGAGATCATCATTAGTCCCACCCGCTCTCCCGGATTTGACCAGGGAGTTATTGATGACGAAGTGTCAACCACTGGTTCCACACTCTCCTACAGTTAATATTACCAACACTATATATGAATCTCTAAACAACCTTGTAAATAGTTCAAAAGCACTTGTACGAATTGAGGGAGAGGTTGCACGCCAATTGAAGGGGGGGCCACAAAATCAAAAAGGCAGTACCTTGCGTTTAAAAAGACCCAGCAAGACAATGCAGGAGTGTTCCACTAGGCCCAATGGTGGGAGGGCACCTTCTGAACAGGAGGATTACATTTTTTATTCGGGTCAGTCAATATATATCTGATGCTTTGAAGCCCGTCTAGGGTCCATGAAGAGCAACTTCGTTTTGCTGTGAATGATTTAAAGGAGAGGACTGAATGCAATATAAGTTGTAACACGAGGGAGAATACTGCTCTCTCAAATAATCAGGCAGTGGCCCACTCAAAAGTAGGATGCGCCCCCTACCATCTTCTACCCCCCAAGATACCCAAGACCTGTCAACAAGAAATGATTACTCAAGATAGGAAGGATAGTGGGAACCAGAGGCCACAAGGAAAGAGCATTGAGTAGGGGTGGGTGAAAGTACAGATCAGGCTTATCTGCATCTAACCAAAAAGATTTAAATCATGCTCCCACCTCTGAGGGAAGGGGGCGCAAGATTGGCTTAACGTACCTCCAGACAGCACCCCCATATACCTTGATATTAACGGGTGTTCCACCATTGCCAATAGCCCAATATGAAGACTGTCAGTGTCTTGGCAATAAATCAGCCCATTGGTGTATTAGGAAAACAGGTTATCACTCTAAAATCATAGAAAACATCATTATGGCTCGCAGAGATGGTTAGGGCATAGAGCAGTGGTCTTCAAACGCTTTAATGCCGCGCCACCCCCAGAGGAGAGGGGGGGGAAGAACAGGCCCCCGTCAGAATTTTTCACACTTATTTCATTAAATTGGCAATGTTGTAATATCTCTATACATATTTTAACATTGCAGTTCTGTTACGGTTATAAAATGCAATCAAATACATGATTGCCAAATATACTATTCTGGTCAGGCAGGCCTTACTAACACGTACAAGTATCCACAGTGTGACTATTAGAAGTGGTGGTGGGAGGTTTGAAGAATATTTGGAGCCCCTTCCCTTTTGACACCTTCTCCCAGCCCGGACATAAATGACAAAAGATGTTAGTGATGGCCCATTACAGAGAGGCTTGCTGCTGCTCCTTTTGGCCTGAGCCTGGCGCCCCCCTTGGGATCACTTGAGGCGCCCCTAGGGGGGCCCACCCCACAGTTTGAACACTGCCTGTTGGAAACGGGGTTACCGAGTCCGTTACGGTAGCATGGCGCAAAGCGGGGAAGGCACGCGAAGGCAATGTGTAAGGCAGTTGTGCAGCACACTCTTACTTTGACTCAGAAATGCGAAGCAATAACATGACACCACACCAGGCTTGCGTAATTAAAATCAAGATCTTTTATATAAATCCAGGTTGCATCAGATGAGGCAGATTACTTCAGCTTTACATTGAAAATCATTGCGTTACTCAACTGGTGCACATTCCTATTAAAGCATCATCAACATTGTAGGCCACTAAAAGGCCGCAGGAATCATCTCCTAAACAGCACCAATAATGATTATGGGGTGCAGGAATCAAACATGGCCTAACACATGCAATTCACTTCCTCAATATTCAACTACGTGTAAATAGGCACTTTACGTTACATTTTAAACAGGGCCTGCATTTGTCTAGGCACCCCCATAGGCAGTTCAAAGGGCGTCGCCAATCCGGTACACCTGCAACATAAACACTTCAACTCTTGGCGGTGTACACTTCAGCTCAATTCAGTGAAGCACCTTTACATCAGGTAAAGACATTTCATTATAGGCATATGCATCAGGCCTAGACAATATGTACAACAGGCGCAACGATGAGATCAGGGAATTACTGTAGGGAATCCCTCACATGTCCTCTATCCTGGGGCTTCCCTATAATTGAGGGCTTCTGTGTCCTCAGGGGCTAATTTAGGCCAGGCCCCCCTCCTCTCCGGGGCCTCGCCGGGTGCGTCCGTTAATCCTGGCTTCCCCCTTCTTAAATAACAAGTGAGTGCTGGCCCCCGGCCCCCAGTGGCGTTTCTCTGAGCCCTAGGGGCCTCCCGGGCTCACCTGCAGTACTGGCGGTGGTCGCTCTCCAGAGCGACTGGTCCCGTTCGGGGCCGGCCCACGTGTTGACGGGCGCAGCCCAGACTGGGCTGCGGGGCCTTCCGGCGTGCGTCGCGGGTCGTTGGGGGGCCGGTATTGCTCTCCTCCGGCCCCCGTAGTCAGCGCGGTACTGTGGGGAAGGGAGCGGGAGCCGGCAGTCCTCCTCGGGCGGCCTCCCTCTGTTGTACGCGGAGCTCCTCTCCGACCTCCGTACGTGCTGGGGGCGGGCGGGCGCCCAATCGCTGCGCGGCCTTTGCGGGGCGCGGCCGATGACGCTGTCGGCGTCCCCGGTCTCGCAGCAACGGCGTCAGCGGGCCCGGGCCTCGTTAGGCCGCAGTTCTCTTCACGCGGCCCCCTGGGCTGCGGCGGCGTCCTTTTCGGCCGCGACTTCGGCGGTGGGGCTCTCGGGCCCGGCGGTGACCTTGGGGGTGATTCTGAAGGCTTCGGTGAGGGCGCGGACGGCGCACCTCACCACCACAAACTCGGCGGGGCCTCGGCTGTCTCCACAGCGCTCCTCACGCGGCGACGGCCGCAACAGCAGAGAGTAGCCACGAGGTTAGTGGCTTGGGGCAATTCCTCCCACGTGAAGATACAGCGCGGGCGCGCTGGCAGCCTATGAGCAGGGCTGCTTGGAAAGGGTTCGTGGGGACAGTCCAGCAGCAGGCAGGAGTGGATAGGGGGTGAAGGTCTAGCGCTCAGGGCACGGCGCTTTACCTAGTGATCCCCAGTTGAAGGTTCAGCTTGTGTTGACTGGATGGCAGGCTCTTGGTTCCAGTTACTTGGTTTCAGAATCTTGTCATGAGTTTGTCGTCAGAAGTGGCTTATTATAAGTTGTGTGTCAAAAGTTTCTTGTCAGAAAGTTCTTCTTCTGAGGGAGGGGGGGGTTGTGAGTTGGTGGTTCTGGGGTTGCTTGATGTTCCTCCCAGCACGCTGAAGGTGGTTCCCTGGGTCCCCTCACACTGGGCAAGGTCAGTGGGTGGTGGGCGTTCCTCAGCTATCTTACTTCAGCAGGGCCTCAGTCCTGTCAGCAGCAGTAGTGTAGGTCTCCCCCCTAGGCCCTAAAGCCTGTACTCCGGCGGAGGTTCTCCCAGGTTCAGTGGTGCTCCAACCTAACTGACTAAAAGGTTTTCCCTCCAAGCCTCTTATACCCCTAGGTCAGGTGACCCTCCTAAAGGCGGCAAAACATAACTCCTCCCACAGCCCGGAAGGTTCTGGAACCTTCCGCCTATATAGCTATGTGGCCCAGAGGCGGGGACGGGATGGATACTGTATCCCTATGTCCCAGCCTGACCCTGGCTACTAGTGTGTATATGTGTAAGGCCCCTCTGCAGTAGCAGGGGCCTGTGGCAGCCATCTTTAGTGAGAGCACCTGCACCTCAGCACTGGCCAGCAGTGGCAAGGCGCCCGGAGACCTAGGTCCAGTAAAAATACGGTGGCAAAAATGAGGCGCAAAAGGGAAAAAAACAGGGCAAGACCACCCTAGGGCTGACAGGTCTAACACGCGTCCCCCCCCAGCCGAAAGAGGGGAGAGCTTCCCAACCTCTAGGGAGTTCTCTTCGCTAAGGCGGAAAAACCGGGAGAGACAGTCAGCGTTGGCGTGGTCTACACCGGGTCGATGTTCCACCCGAAAGTCCATCCCCTGGAGGGAAATGGACCACCTCAACAATTTGGGGTTTTCGCCTCTCATCTGCATGAGCCAGCGAATGGGTCTGTGGTCGGTCTGGATCAGGAAGTGACAACCAAAAAGGTATGGCCTCAACTTCTTTACAGCCCAAACCACGGCAAAGGCTTCCCGTTCAATGGTACTCCACCGCTGTTCCCGGGGGAGTAGTCTTCGGGAGATGAAGGCCACTGGCTGGTCTTGGCCATCGTCATTCAGCTGCGAGAGCACAGCTCCTATGCCATGCTCAGAAGCGTCTGTCTGCACGATAAATTCCCGTCCAAAGTCTGGGGTCCTGAGCACCGGTGCGGTGCACATGGCACGTTTAAGGGTCTCAAAGGCTTCCTGGCAGGCAGCCGTCCAGATGACTCTGCGTGGCTGCTTCTTTGAAGTCAATTCCGTCAATGGGCCCACGATGGTTCCATATCCCTTGACGAACCGGCGGTAGTATCCCGTGAGGCCGAGAAAAGCTCGGACCTCTGTTTGGGTCTTGGGGGGCTCCCAGGCCATGATGGTCTCAATCTTGGCTTGGAGGGGTTGCACCTTACCTCCGCCCACCAGATGTCCCAGGTACACGACAGATCCCTGTCCAATCTGGCACTTGCTGGCCTTGATGGTTAGACCAGCCCGTTGCAAAGCCTGTAGCACCTCCTGGAGATGCTCCAGATAGCTGTCTTCAGTAGCAGCTGGGAGGACCATGTCATCCAGGTAGGCAGCAGAGAAGGCCTCTAGGCCAGACAGCACCTGGTTCACCAACCGCTGGAAAGTGGCTGGAGCATTTTTCAACCCGAAGGGCATCACACGAAATTGAAAGTGGCCCTCGGGGGGTGGAGAACGCAGACTTCTCCCTTGCTCCTTCCGCCATGGCGATCTGCCAATAGCCTGACGTTAAATCAATGGTACTCAGATACCGGGCTGCTCCCAGCCGGTCAATGAGCTCATCCGCACGAGGGATCGGGTGAGCGTCGGTCTTGGTAACTGAGTTGAGTCCACGGTAATCCACACAGAACCGAAGTTCTGGTGTGGTGCCCGGTGGGGCCGCTTTCGGCACCAACACCACCGGACTAGCCCAAGGGCTACTGGAAGGCTCAATCACCCCCAGTTCTAGCATCTTGGTAACCTCACCCTGGATACTAGCCTTGACCTTATCGGACAGCCGGTAAGACTTGGTTTTTACTGGCGGACTGTCCCCTGTGTCCACATCATGGGTACACAGGTGCGTGATCCCAGGCGTGAGGGAGAACAACGAGGCGTACTGCCCCAAGACCTAGCGGCAGTCCCTCTGTTGCTCTGGGGTCAAGGATGGGGCGAGGACCACTCCCTCTACCGAACCATCCTTCTCATGGGCCGCCAGAAGGTCTGGCAGAGGCTCACTCTCCTCCTCCTCACTTCCATCTGTTATCATCATCAGGAGAGTGAGCTCGGAACGCTCCTGGTGTGGCTTCAGGCGGTTGACGTGGAACACCCTGTGGGGTTGACGGGGGGTCTTCACATCGACGACATAAGTGGTCTGGCCTTTCCTTTCCAAGATCTCAAACGGTCCAATCCACCTGTCCTGGAGGGCGCTAAGCTCTCCTGGCTCCATGACCCACACCTTCTGTCCAGCGTCTAACTCTACCGTCCGCGCGTTCCGGTCATACCATTGCTTCATGACGGCCTGACTTGCCTCTAGGTTGTCCGAGGCCTCCTTCCACAGCTTGGCCACCTGGCTGCGGAATGCCAGCATATAGCTGACCACATCACGGGGAAGCTTCGAGGAAGACTTCCCACCCCTCCTTGACAAGACTGAGGGGCCCCCGAACGGGGTGGCCATAGAGCAGCTCAAAGGGGCTGAAACCGACCCCCTTCTGCGGCACCTCTCGGTAGGAGAAGAGCAGACAGGGTAAGAGGACGTCCCACTTCCTTCTCAAGTCCTCGGGTAGGCTCCTGATCATCCCCTTCAAGGTTTTGTTAAAGCGCCCACGAGCCCGTTCGTCTGGGGGTGGTAAGGAATGGAGAACCGGTAGGTCACTCCACACTCCTTCCACATGGCCTGCATGTAGGCCGACATGAAGTTCGTGCCCCTATCTGACACCACGACCTTGGGGAATCCCACTCGGGTAAAAATCCCCATCAGGGCCCGCGCCACCACCGGTGCAGTGATGGTCCTCAGAGGGATTGCCTCTGGGTACCGACCGGGTGGCGTGGTCTACCAGCACCAAAATGAACCTATGTCCAGCAGAAGTCGGCGGGTCCAATGGCCCGACAAGGTCAATCCCTACCCGCTCAAAAGGGGTATCGACAACTGGGAGAGGTTCTAGAGGGACCTTCACTTTAGTCCCTGTCTTGCCGCTCGCCTGGCAAGTGGTGCAGGTCTTGCAAAAAGTGTCAGAAGTGACGCGCATCCTGGGCCAGTAAAAATGTGGGACCAACCGCGCAAACGTCTTGTCCTGGCCCAGGTGTCCTGCTAGTGGTATCTCATGTGCCAACTCTAGCAGAAAGGCTCGGTAGCATTGGGGGACCACCACGGCCCTTGAGGACCCATGCACCGGAGCCCTAGGCTCACTGTAGAGGAGGCCATCCTCCCAGTAGACATGGTAGTTACCAGTCTCTGCTCCAGCTGCTTGGGCTTCGGCCTGTTGCCGTATGCCTTCAAGCGTAGGGCACTCCTTCTGCGCCCGGCAAAATTCCTCCCGGGTAGGCCCTCCTTCCACCTGCCACTCTGCAGGGGTCGGCAGGTCCCCCACGGAAAAACCAACCACCTCAGCGGACTCCGGGGTCACCTCCGCGGGCTCCCCATCCATCTCACCGGGTGTCTCCTCCCGGACATCTCCTCGTCCAGCAGTGGGCTGGGCCATTATTTCAGGCTCCAACCCGGGCTGAGTTCCTTGTCGGGCAGCCATGGACCGCGTGATAACGCAAGTCCATCCTGGTAACCCCAACATCTCAGCATGGGCATTTAACTCTACCTCCTTCCAGGCAGTATGTTCCAAGTCGTTGCCCAGCAGACAGTCAACTGGCATGGCAGGGCTCACCGCAACCTTCATCAGACCTGATACTCCTCCCCACTCAAAGGGAACTTGGGCCACAGGGTAATGACCCAGGCTATTATCAGCCATCACAACCGGGTGGAACTCCTCAGGAATCACCTGCTCTGGGGACACCAGCTGACGTCTCACCATCGTCATGCTGTCACCTGTGTCCCTCAGAGCCTCCACCTCCTCCCCGTTCACCAGGACCCTCTGCCGATACTTGGCAGTGTTCGCGGGTACCTGAACCCGTGGGATGATCTCTCTATCCCCCAGGGAAACTAAGGTCAAGCCTGTCCACTCACCTCCCCTACCTAGGGACAACTCCTCCCCAAGCGCTACACTGGCCACCCCGGGACTCTTACCTCCTGTGGGGGCTGGGGTTCTCTTGCGACACTTGGGATCCCCCTTATAATGTCCATCCTCCCCGCACTCGTAGCACCGGACAGTTCTGGGCTGCTGACTCCTGTCAGGGTAAGTGGGTTTCTGGAATCCAGATTGGGATGGGGAACCTACCCCCTCTCCCAGGCGGTCTATTTTGGGGACCTTTAAAGAACTCCCTCTTTTTATCTCCCCCCTCTTTCTTCTGGGGGAACCCCTGTCCACCTTTCGGGGGGTCTGCCCCGGCTCCCTTGTGGGACACCCGAGTGCTGACCCACGTGTCTGCCTCCTCTGCAAGCTCCCTTGGATTGGTCAGCTTGCGGTCCACCAAATACTGGCGCAGCTCCGGAAAACATTTCTCTAGGAGGTGCTCTCTCAAGAACAGGTCGTACAGCCCTTTGTAATCATCAACCTCGCTGCCACGCACCCAACCCTCCAATGCCTTCCGGGCATAATCATAAAAATCCACCCAGTTTTGTGTGTGGAGCTTGTGGCTGTTGCGGAACTTTTGGCGGTACTTCTCTGGGGTGAGGCCAAACTTCTTGAGCAGGGCCTCCTTCATGATAGGGTAGTTGGTCTGATCCCCCTTATCCAAGGTTAAAAGTGTGTCCCTTACTGGTGGAGGTATGTACCTGTAGAGACCTCCCCCCCAGTAGCTCTCAGGAATTCCATGGGCCACCAAAGCTACCTTGTACGCCGCCAACCACTTGTCGATGTCATCACCTACACTAAAGCTGGCTATCACCTCCCTGGGTAGATAAAATTTGGGCTCCTGTGGAACCCCAGCAGGTACGCTGCCACCATTCATTTTGCCTTCCATCTCCATCTGCAAGGTCCGGAGCTCTAGCTCCTTCAGGCTAAGCTAGTGTACAAGCTTCCTTTCCTCCATGGCTTTTTCCATCCTAGCAAGTTCTAATGTTAATTGCCTTTGCTCCCTTCTGTCCTCCAATTCCTCTGGTGACAAACTTCCCCCTGACGCACTACTGCCTGCCCTGGAACGTCTTCCTGGCAACACATTCTCGCTAACATCCATGTGCAGTAGGTCCAGTTCTCCTGGGTTGTCTGCCTCCCCCTGCTCCTCGTCCCCTCCGGGTGGGCCATTACCCATGCCCTCAAAGCTTTCTGAAGCACCTCCTTTCTGGCGCCTCGCTTGACGGCCACCCCCCTCTCTAGGCAGAACTCCTTGAGCTGTGTCACCGTATACCTTTCTAGGTTGGCTAACTCAAACTCCATCCTCCTAGGTGGGGTCCCAGACAAGTTAAGGAAGGGGTTCTAAACTGTAGGTAACAGGTCTATCACAGGAATGTACACAGTCGGCAATTACCATAGAATTCCTAGCACTCTCATTACAATAGGTGTCTAATTGCGGCGCACACTGAGTCACTGTAGGGTGCTGCACAAGCACCAGTCCTTATCCCACCGCTGAACACCAAATGTTGGAAACGGGGTTATCGAGTCCGTTACGGTAGCATGGCGCAAAGCGGGGAAGGCACGCGAAGGCAATGTGTAAGGCAGTTGTGCAGCACACTTACTTTGACTCAGAAATGCGAAGCAATAACATGACACCACACCAGGCTTGCGTAATTAAAATCAAGATCTTTTATATAAATCCAGGTTGCATCAGATGAGGCAGATTACTTCAGCTTTACATTGAAAATCATTGTGTTACTCAACTGGTGCACATTCCTATTAAAGCATCATCAACATTGTAGGCCACTAAAAGGCCGCAGGAATCATCTCCTAAACACAGCACCAATAATGATTATGGGGTGCAGGAATCAAACATGGCCTAACACATGCAATTCACTTCCTCAATATTCAACTACGTGTAAATAGGCACTTTACGTTACATTTTAAACAGGGCCTGCATTTGTCTAGGCACCCCCATAGGCAGTTCAAAGGGCGTCGCCAATCCGGTACACCTGCAACATAAACACTTATACTCTTGGCGGTGTACACTTCAGCTCAATTCAGTGAAGCACCTTTACATCAGGTAAAGACATTTCATTATAGGCATATGCATCAGGCCTAGACAATATGTACAACAGGCGTAACGATGAGATCAGGGAATTACTGTAGGGAATCCCTCACATGTCCTCTATCCTGGGGCTTCCCTATAATATTAATTTAGGCCAGGCCCCCCTCCTCTCCGGGGCCTCGCCGGGTGCGTCCGTTAATCCTGGCTTCCCCCTTCTTAAATAACAAGTGAGTGCTGGCCCCCGGCCCCCAGTGGCGTTTCTCTGAGCCCTAGGGGCCACCCGGGCTCACCTGCAGTACTGGCGGTGGTCGCTCTCCAGAGCGACTGGTCCCGTTCGGGGCCGGCCCACGTGTTGACGGGCGCAGCCCAGACTGGGCTGCAGGGCCTTCCGGCGTGTGTCGCGGGTCGTTGGGGGGCCGGTATTGCTCTCCTCCGGCCCCCGTAGTCAGCGCGGTACTGTGGGGAAGGGAGCGGGAGCCGGCAGTCCTCCTCGGGCGGCCTCCCTCTGTTGTACGCGGAGCTCCTCTCCGACCTCCGTACGTGCTGGGGGCGGGCGCCCAATCGCTGCGCGGCCTTTGCGGGGGCGCGGCCAATGACGCGGTCGGCGTCCCCGGTCTCGCAGCAACGGCGTCAGCGGGCCTCGAGGCCTCGTTAGGCCGCAGTTCTCTTCACGCGGCCCCCCTGGGCTGCGGCGGCGTCCTTTTCGGCCGCGACTTCGGCGGTGGGGCTCTCGGGCCCGGCGGTGACCTTGGGGGTGATTCTGAAGGCTTCGGTGAGGGCGCGGACGGCGCACCTCACCACCACAAACTCGGCGGGGCCTCGGCTGTCTCCACAGCGCTCCTCACGCGGCGACGGCCGCAACAGCAGAGAGTAGCCACGAGGTTAGTGGCTTGGGGCAATTCCTCCCACGTGGAGATACAGCGCGGGGCGCGCTGGCAGCCTATGAGCAGGGCTGCTTGGAAAGGGTTCGTGGGGACAGTCCAGCAGCAGGCAGGAGTGGATAGGGGGTGAAGGTCTAGCGCTCAGGGCACGGCGCTTTACCTAGTGATCCCCAGTTGAAGGTTCAGCTTGTGTTGACTGGATGGCAGGCTCTTGGTTCCAGTTACTTGGTTTCAGAATCTTGTCATGAGTTTCTTGTCAGAAGTGGCTCATTACAAGTTGTGTGTCAAAAGTTTGTCAGAAAGTTCTTCTTCTGAGGGGGGGGGGTTGTGAGTTGGTGGTTCTGGGGTTGCTTGATGTTCCTCCCAGCACGCTGAAGGTGGTTCCCTGGGTCCCCTCACACTGGGCAAGGTCAGTGGGTGGTGGGCGTTCCTCAGCTATCTTACTTCAGCAGGGCCTCAGTCCTGTCAGCAGCAGTAGTGTAGGTCTCCCCCCTAGGCCCTAAAGCCTGTACTCCGGCGGAGGTTCTCCCAGGTTCAGTGGTGCTCCAACCTAACTGACTAAAAGGTTTTCCCTCCAAGCCTCTTATACCCCTAGGTCAGGTGACCCTCCTAAAGGCGGCAAAACATAACTCCTCCCACAGCCCGGAAGGTTCTGGAACCTTCCGCCTATATAGCTATGTGGCCCAGAGGCGGGGACGGGATGGATACTGTATCCCTATGTCCCAGCCTGACCCTGGCTACTAGTGTGTATATGTGTAAGGCCCCTCTGCAGTAGCAGGGGCCTGTGGCAGCCATCTTTAGTGAGAGAGCACCTGCACCTAAGCACTGGCCAGCAGTTGCAAGGCGCCCGGAGACCTAGGTCCAGTAAAAATACGGTGGCAAAAATGAGGCGCAAAAGGGAAAAAAAACAGGGCAAGACCACCCTAGGGCTGACAGGTCTAACACTGCCATAAGAGCGAAACCTGTGGCGGGAGACGGTAGTTTTAAAGATCCCAGGTGCATACACTTTGTTAACGCGCTTGACCGATGGGACAGTGGAGCCTGGTACTATAAGGGAAAGTCCCCCCTTCAGGTCCCATCCCTTACCTGCAGCCAGCCCACACTCAGGACAAGCAGATTAATTTCTTTCCTGTGGAGCCTATTGCCCAGACAAAGCACTTTGACGTTCTATCTGGTTTAACAGATATAGACTGACAGTTGGCCCCAGTACCTCTGGAAGGAGCGCAGGCCCAGGTAGGCAGCGCAGAGCCAATAACATGTTCCACAGGAAATGAACCGAGATGGGTCGGATGAAGAGGTGTCATTCTGTCCCCGTCCGTATCCCCAGTGTTTCGGTCTACATAGCAAAGGGGCAAGCAATTCAAGGAAACATGACCACTCCGTTTAGAATCTTGTCATGGAACATAGTGGGAGTCCGCACAAAGTTGGGCAATGAGGATTGGCTATGTTTTGTCCTAGGCTTTGATTTCATCTGCTTACAAGAAACTTGGACGCCCAATTACTTTTTTTTTTTATAAATGGGTATTGCTCCTTTTGTGTCTCAGCAATTCTATTCACATCAGGAAGGGCCAAGGGTGGTATCGCTGCATTTATAGCAGTAAAATGTTAGTCTGTAAAAGTCAAAAGTATCTGTTCCTCCCCCTGGTATCAATTACTTGTGCTCTCTGGCTTGGCCCTGGTCGATCTACTATTGGTGAATCTATAACATTTTGATAACAGCAGTTGCCAAGTGGTAGAGGACCTGCAAGATGAAATTAGAAGTCTCCGCAAAGAGACAGGCATTGTGTATTTTATGGGTTGGAGATTTTAATTGCACTCTGTAAACATAGTACTTAAGGTGTTTGTGGGTTGGAAGCCAATGGTCAGTCCATGGCCCATTTTAATCACTCTGGACTGGGGTAAGCATTAAATGCTATTCTGGTTGTAAATTATTTAACTTTTTTAAAATGATCCTACATTGTCTATGATCCTACAATGTTGTGTCCAACCTATGTAGGAGGCGGTCGGGCTAGCTCTATTGATTTTACGTTAATGACCAAAACTATACTACCTTTGCTCAAGATTTTAAAATTATACCAAACTGCTAGAGTGATCATAACCCGCTTATAGCCCATGTCAACATAAATCCAAGGATGGGGATTTTGGAAGAACCTGCGATCCAGCATAATCCCAATAAGGGAATTAGGCTGAAATGGGTCCAGATAGATCCCCAAAGATTCGAGCAAGGAATCATCTCTGGTAACCGGAAGCTCAGATGGTTGTTTAAAGCAGGACCCTACCCCGATAGAAATAGTACAGGACTTTGAAGGGCTCTGCTAAGAAATCTGTGTTTGGTTAAGAGGATTCAACCAAAACAAGCCCCACGGTGCACTGGTTCTATAACGAATGCACCAAAGCACATAAGAGCTAAAAAGAGCTCTAGATACTATCCCCCGTGATAGAGAGCAAGTAAAAACCCTGAGGGGCAATTATAAATCTGTGATTGAATAGCGGAATAGGGAATTGAGGAAGGAGGCATGGGAGGACCTGGCACATGCAGATTCTCTTAAGGATACAAAAAAATTCTGGGAAATTATAAACTGTCCAATGTTCTCAGAAGACGTGAGCCAGATGGATTAATTGATCCAGGGGGAAGCTCACTTTACTCGTATTTTCAACCTCTTACATAGGATGATAGACTCTGCAGCGCAGGACATGGAGATGCCCCATGACCCAACTCAAACTCTACAGCTAAGTATGTCCATCTCAGTCCAAGAAGTGGAGGTGGCTATAGCTCAGGGCATTTGTTTGAAGGCACCTGGTCCAGATGGTGTGCCCCTAGACAATTTTATGGGAAACCCTATTCTGTGGGCACCGCTATTAACTAACATTTTTAAAGCAGTTATTTTTGGCCCACTGTCTGGGACATGGAAAGAGGCGATAGTGGTCCCAGTTTTTAAAAAAGGGAGATAGAAACGTCCCTGCGTGTTACAGGCCTATATCATTGATTGATGCGACTAAATGTTCTAGGTAGGGTCCTTCTTGGACGTTTAGAATGGGCACCCATAAGAGGGGTCCTTCCAGGTACACAATACAGTGGCATGGCACGACCGAACAATGCCTTCAATCAATCAAGCATTTGTATAGCGCGCTACTCACCCGGAGGGTCTCAAGGCACTTGGGGGAGGGGGGTCCGCTACTGTTCGAACAGCCAGGTCTTGAGTTGCTTCCTGAAGGAGAGGTGGTCTTGGGTAAGGCGGAGGTGGAGGGGTAGGGAGTTGCCTCAATCTGCCCCTGATTGTCAGCAAGTACACAAAGTCCATGAAGAGCTCTATACATCTGGACTTATCTAGTGCTTTTGATACTGTCAACCAGGACAATTTCTGGGCAATGATGGGAGACATGGGTATAGAAGAAGCATCGGTAGTCCTTCTACGTAGGCTTCATGCGAACACAACGGTTACTACAAGATACAGTAGTAAGGGAGAAAAAAAAAATCCAGAGTCAATCATTTTAACTAAGGGGGTCCATCAAGGCTGAATTTTAGCTCTTTTCTTATTTATACAAATGGGCTTGAGGCTTTCTTTATTGAAAAGGGAGCTCAATTTCCCGAGAATTGGTAGAAATTTTGTCCAACTGGTCTCATATGCAGATGATACAGTGCTGTTGGCAAGGACAGCCAAGAATCCGCAGAAATCCCTTGACGCTTTTAGAGTTTACGATATCTCTTGATTTAAAAGTTAATTTTAAGATATCATACATTATAGTATGTGGTCCGCAGACTGCAAAAACTTTTATAATGCAGGGAAAGGCGAAAAAAAATTCAAAAGATTTTCATATTTGGGCAACTTATTTAATACTCAGTTGAAATGGGACCCCCCCTGCTGACCATGAGTGCAGCAGACAAGCAGGGCTTTCGGTTTGCATCTGGGGCTCTCTATAGAGCAAAATGTCTTCTCATTGCCACTTGTGGGGAAGAGGTATGGGGGAGGGGAGGGTTCAAAAGACAGGTTTCATGAGACTGGCTTAGGTGACCCCATTGAAAATCCCCAAGGCATGACCCCAAAAACACTAATAGACATGTGGAATTAATATGAATGAATGAATGAAGCAGTATTCTTTACATTTAGGGCTGAATTTTACCAGCAAATTTGCAATGGGGTGACCACATGAATTCTCTTAAGGCTAGAGTTTTATTGCAGACTGGGTCACATGAAACTGACTACTCATGGGGGTATTCATTGGCTCTTCTGAAAAGCTTACACACGTAAAATTCCCCTTTAGACTTCTATAGGTCAGACATTTGATCTTTTGAGCTGCAAAACAAATATGAAGCCTTCTAAAGGGAACCATGGTCCAAAGCACTTGGCTCCAATTACCTTCCGCCCTGGTACTTACTACATGGCAGGCTCTCCTATGCAGAAAAAAAATATTTCTATGGGATGCGTTCACAAACAAAAATTTTCATTTTGCTGTGAATAAGTATTTAGCAGTGCAATGAAATGGGCCACAACCTTGGTCAAAATCTAATGAAATTATAAACAGTTCAACTGGGAACATTTGCAAATAAAGATAATTTAGAGATTCCACTCGCCAAGTACCTCTAAGTGTGGATTGGAATTTTCTGTCCAATAAATCCTCAATTACATTTACTCTCAATACCTTAGGTCATGCTGCTCTATTTACCGAACAAATCCCAAGCTGTGCTCTGAAATTCTTAAGATACAGCTTGGTTGCAATTAAAAAAAATATATAAATCAAGGCCTGAATTGTATATGAAAATAAGGGGGTGGGGGCGCGCAAAATGGTACAAGTCTATGCTATTTAAAGACCATATGTCATGATCTTATTTACAGTCCCCCTTAATGTAATTGTGAACAAAAAGGTTTACATATTCTATAGTCTAGACATGGGCTTTATAAATATGCACTTTGTGGAAATTTCAGAAGGAATTGTTTTTTTAACCACTACTAAATTTAGATGTTTTACTTTAGGACACCTTGCTAGTTTTCAACTTGTGCTGCAGCATGTTATGACGTTTTATAAGGATACCATTTTATATGCATTTCATAATTGTGTTTTATGTTGCAGTGTCGAAACCAACTTATTTCTTCACTCCAGGTGAAAGCAAAAAAAAAACCCACAGCCACCAAACCTCTTAAGTTGGTCATGGTAGTCACTAGTAATAAAAGGCATTCCATTTTAGAGGGACATGTATGCTTCAGTTGGCCTACAGACAGCAGCAGAGTGCAGAATTGTACTAGAACACACAAAACATAACTTACAAGACACCAGAACAGTCACATTGATGGAATCGGGGAGCAAGACTGCACATGGCAACTTAAGCAGCCGCTTCTGGCCATACAAGGACACAAACATGTGAGCTATTAAAGCCCAAAGACACTGGGCAAAGGTCACAATGACGCCAGGGAATTAACTATGGATTATACAGTAAGATGCTGGAGGTATTCCTATAGCACAAACATACAAAAGACATGCACTTCGAGTAGGCCAAAATAAAAACAGGGAAACTCCAGTTATGCAGTATACTGGAAGGGGCACAGACACGAAATACTCAGTGACTGGGCAGAGCAGCATGAACAATAAGAAATTAAAATAGGGATACTGGAACGCATCAACAGTGGAAGCAATACTCCCCACACTTGGGCTAGAGAGGGGAGCATTATCAATATAGAGGGAACTTCAGCCTCTGAAACATACAAGTCGTGGAATGAGGCAAGGAGACACACTCAGCTAAGTATCCTTGACACCACTGCAGGAAAGTTGTGCAGATCAAAACAGACTCAAGAATGCTTGCAAAAATATTTTCCAATGGAAACTGACCCAACCAGAACTACATAACCACCATCGTCACCGTCTAGAATACATATACAAAACAAGCATTTGCAATAGGTCTCGCATTTACACAAGTTTGAGCTATTGAAATTGCAAATAACTGCCTTTTATTTTTGTTTTTAAAACATAAATAAAAAGCATTGTCATTTACAATGCCAATAGCTTAAACTTGCGTAAATGCGAGACCTATTGCATTGCAAAGGCTTGTTTTTATATATACTTGCAAGCCTTTCTGAATTGTCCCTAAACAAAAATTGAAATAGGACTATTCATTGAGTGCTCATACACAAATAGTATTACTAGAAAGGACGGTGACCTTTCTGCACTTTTACTTATAGGGAGTTTGACATATTGTGGCAGATTCCGAACACATCTAAGAGTACTCCTGTACTCATAAATGCTTCTGTGCATCAGCCCCACTATGTTCCTGTAACTAACAGGTTTCAGAACCTGTTGCATACAAGGTACAGTAAACAATGGACCGGGATAGCAGTTAAACTTTGAGGTGCCGGTTGCCAATTAAACAAAGGGCAAAATGGCACGGTTTAATAAAGTTTAGGTATATGAATATTTAAATGCACCTGTATTTAGAGACGGTCAATGAAGGGAATTAAGTCAGACTAGAACTCGGAAGGGATGAACTCTAGAAGTTACACATTTCACATTAGTGAATTAAGGGGAATAATTTACAGGTACATCACCCCTGTCAAATATAGGTGCACGCGTGTCTATACAACGGGGAGAAGGGGAGCCTGGGGAAATGGACAATTATGCTTACAACGGATTATAAAAGGTGCCAACCGTAGGCTTGTTGACCGCGAGGATTAGTACTCCAAGTGTACTACTGATGGATTCACGCACGAGGTCAAGCATTGGGAACTCTCCCAGAAGGGAAAAAAAAGGAGCTGTGTTTTACAATTTATGCATTGTCCACAGGTAAGCATGTATCCCAATTCAAAATAGCACAGAAAATGCAGCAATCTGGGTGCTTGTTGGACCAAGCAAGATAGTGGGGGGCACAGGGATATAACCGAGTTTACAGCACTAGTGTTGTTGCTGGCACAGAAACAAAATTGTGCTAGTGTGGGGTACAGTGTGCTCATAACGACAATACGGTTTCAGGCTGCTTGTCACATGCCTTGAAAGACTGCTCAAGCATGAGACCACAGAAACTGAATGTAAAGCCAACACCTACATTGTGAAAAAAGTTGCCTCTACATGCTTCACAACAGTTTTCAGTATAATGCTAATAAAATGTTTTTTTTGTTTTGTTTTTTTAAACCCGAGAAAGCATGTTTTTCAGTTTAAATTAGGCTGTAGAACGCAGTTTGGCAGCAGCCACATGGCAATCAATTAATATATATGGGGGCGGGGAAGGCGTCGAGGTTTCCCTGAAATATACATTAGCGAGATGATCCAGACTTCCATCACATCATGGGAATATTCTTCCCGCAATTCCACACCTTCTGACAAAAAGAGCAAGTCCTTGCAAGCATAAGTCGAAAATCAAGTTACATGAGAAATTTTAAGTTATCCAGGTTATAGTCCCCAGTCTCAACTTAAAGGTCAAACGTCCACCGAGGCCCAACCTGCGATTCAAGTGAGTATAGGAGGCACGGTCTTAGACTATTGTGCAAACAATGTGCTGCAGGTCACAGCCGAAAAAATCTGGGGGAAAATGTCAAGTACCAAGGTAGCCTTTAGAAGAGAGATAGGAAAAAGCGCTGACAAAACCAGCAAAGCGTACATGAAGGTGGGCTAAGAATGAGGTTAACAAGTCTTCCGAAGAAATCAGCTATGAAATAAACAAAGCAGTCGTCCTACAGATGCATAAAATAATGCGGAATATGCTGTACTGCACGTGCAATTCGTCAATACGCCTGGTTTTGCAGCAAGCAGCAGGAGAGTGTGGGGGGTTGGAAGTGGGAAAGAGTAGGTCTTGTCATACAACTTAATGGAGAGAGTACACATCTAAGAATAGGAACCCGGGTGTTTCGACTTGGTTTTTAATAAACTAGTCCAAAGCAAGTTGCGCATAGTTAGCAGACCGAGCCCTCTTTTTAAAAAATTGATGCCATAAGCAGAGCAGGTACCTTGCAAGGAAGGAATCTGATGTCATCAGCAAATAAGTTTAAAAACCGCCCTCATTACTGTAATAAAAACCCCATGGGATGGAAAAGAGGTTGAGGCTTCTCTACCAACGTGCTGCAAAAAACAGATCTTCTGCTAAACATCACGGTGGACAATGGTGGCAATCGCTCTGTAGGGGGGAGCTGTCAAACTTAAAATGCTTGCGCTCCATTAAGAAAAGCTGCCGATAAACGTACAAAGGAACGTGTGTGCGATTGGCGCAAGGAGATACCATGCTTCGGTGGGGGGGGCGGGGTGGCGGAGCAGACGCGTTCACGGCACATCAGGAGAGCGTGTTTGTCGTACGCACGGACATTCAGCTGCCCAGTCAATTAACAGCCTTTCCTTGAGCTCTGCTCATTTCTGTGGCTGCACTTGGATACAAAGGCCATTTCTTACTGCCCTCAGACAATATACCTTTATATTAAACTTAAAAGCAAACCCGGTTCAGCGCAATACTTCAGAAATCCGGCTGACAGAAATGTACCGCTTGTGCAAGCACCTTTCACAACGCGCTGCTTCTAGCAAGAATGTAACTACTTTGCACAATATACCTAAATGTACAGAGTATGGGGGGAGGAGACAGGGGTATTGTAGTCTTCACTTTTCGAGCACTGCACTTGTGCTTGTGGTGCGCCGCTGCTCGCTCCCGCAAGGTGGATGCCGCCACAAGCAGGAGTGCAGTGCTTGAAAAAGTGAAGACCGATGGCTAAAGGCCCTCCTAGAGGAGCGCATGCGCGCTGCCTAGGAGAGACCTAAAAAGTGATGCGAAAACAATAATATACACTAGACGGCTAGCAGCAAACAAATTTCCCGAAAACATTCAGTCTCAACACACCAGCTTCAGCTTGGTGATGCTGGAGGGCATTTTTATTTTTTTAGAGCAATTTTTAGGTCTCATCAGAGGAGCTTCACTGGGATGGTGGTTCAAAGCATCATATAGCCCCGTCTTGCAATGAATTTGATGATTTTAGTCAAATGTAAATATTTCTTCCTATTGTGGAATTATTAGCCCTCTAAAACCCCTGCTAGGCTGAGGAGCAGTGATGATGCCTTCTCACACAACAATGTCCTTTGACCTAAGCAAACCTGAATGCCCCATACCAGAAATGGTGGTTTGACTTTATATACCAGTGGTAGCACTTGCTGAGGATTAAGAAGGGCCTCGCATTATGCAATTCCGTGGCTGCGGCTATTTCCGCAGCTATCTATTTACCACAATTCTGCATCTTCTACATAATCAGCAAATTTGCTTCCAGATTAAATGGATCAAAAGTTACTTAAACGTTGCAACATTTGTCAGCACAGTGGAATGCCATTCGCAAAGATTACCTGGTCATTTTTCAGTTTTAAACTTAGGTGCTATCTTTGCGCAGACAGTATCATGTGTACATTAAAAAAACAAAAGGCAAAATAATGAAGTATTTCATCAAAAAATTTCACATTGGCACAATTTGCCCTTTCTTTCCACATAATTTGGTGTTCCGTCACAATTCCAGTGGCCTTGGGAATAATTATGTTCACTTGTTTATAAGTAGGGCTCCCAGTTTTATGGTATTTTTTTTTTAGCATTTCCAACTGGGGCTGTAAAATGGTGTATTTCCACATTTAACTGTTGGACGTGCACTAAAAATATGGAGGCCTGTCACGTTTTAGCAAATTAAGCAGCCATGTATAACAAAAGACTACACTTACAGGTATATATTTAGTGTCCTACTATAAATATGTTAACATATGCCTGTATTTAAGGAAATCTCATCCTGTTTAACTGTCCATGCTATCCATCTGCTCAGCTGTTGCTTGGAATTTGCGAAAGAAAGCATGGAGAATCTGGCACAAAAAGCACCATTTTCAGTATTTTTCCACTTTTAAAAATAAATACAGAGAACACCAATTGTTTTCGGTTTGTATTTATCTGAGAAAAAATCCATCAAAAACAGAACACAGTAAGCCCAAGAGTCTAACTGGCAATGGAAGCAGGTAGGGTATACTTTTCCCAGAGAATACTTATAAATTTTGTCCCATTAATAATTGTGGATTATGTCACACTGGGGTATATTTATCTACCAGCAAGAGGATTTGCAAATTAACTGTACAGGACTAGGTATAAGATAACTGATGTAAAACAAGCATTGGCAATATCAATTACCTATACCTCTGGCTTTAAAGGAATGTTGCACGGTAGTGTAAAGCATTACAAGCAGATAGAATGGGAGTGGATGTGTATTTTGTGGTAGCAAAGGAATTAGGAATAATGGGGTAAGCTAAAAGGTCAAGTGACAGTTGCACCATCAAGTCAGACCTAAAAATCCATGTAGGTTAATGCAACAAATCCCTCTTCTGGTTTTATATGATTGTGGTCAGCCTTGACAGTGCAGCTGTTGCCAGACAATTCAGATTCACCAGGAGAGGAGGGTGGGGTCTTTGGCTCCAACCACATGATGGGAGCCAGGAGTCGGTTTTGATCGGGCAGAAGTTGCATACTTCTCCATAAAAGTACTTGCCCCCACACAGCTGTGATCATTTTATTTATCCAGCTGCAAGAGCGTGATCTTTCAGGGGCACACATGAAATTGTAATGCTTCCCACGTGTCTTAGATAACTAGATTTATGGGGGGTTTCTTTAGCAGCACAGATAGGAGGGCAGTCATTAGCATATACGCACACATTAGGTGCTCAATAATTCACGGAATATAAGGAAGAGAAGATCTCAGCAGGGGTGGCAGGATATTATTCCAATATAACACCAACGCAAAACAGAACTGCTCCCACCCAATCAAAAAATGGAACCAATGGATAACAAAACTTAAACAAATTACCCATGCACATTTGCAAGGCCGGAGTATACTCTACCTCGCTCAATTAACTGCATTCCAAAAAAGCAACAAAACCAAAATAAATAATGCAACTCTGGTCATCATGCAACTCAAAAAACTACTCAAGTCACACAAGACGCTTACATCCAAGACCTCCCTGGTACAGCATGGTACTTATCCACAAAATGCTCCTCAGTGCCCTATCAGTGGTGTGACCAAGGCCACTGGAATAAGACAACATAATGTGGCACATTCAGATTACTTCATTGCCATTTTTTACACTGGTTAACACTGTATGGGCATTGGTTACACGTAATCAATACCAGCTTACCACCTAAATATAGCAATAAGCAACAGAAAAGTGACTAGCGAAAGTTTGCAAAAAGGCTTCCACTGCGTAGCAACACATGCTGCCGCATTTTAGTAATCTTCAAACCTACTGAGCTAGAAACAATTTGGGTAAAATCTGAAGATTGTGGAATAGGTGGCAAATACAGTACATCTACAGTTATTCAACAAAAAAAATGCAGCAGCTTCTTAATTCCAGTTGCCATGGGTACAACTCGCTCAATAAGCAAACTCCAATACAGATAAATATCCGTCATATGACAAGGAGTGTCTGACCTGGAAGAGAGCTTTCTGTTGCAGCAGCACTTCGTAGCAAGAACAGGACGGCAAAGCACAGAAACTTTTCAACCACTCACCCGCACTCGAGATCTGGGTTGAATCCATCGTTCTTTTACCCACTATGCCACCCCAGGTTGGACCAGGCCAATGCAAATCAGTCTTGACCCTGCTCCTCATGGGAACAGTCCAGCCCGAACTACCAAGCCTTCACCGGAAACAAGCATCCTGGGACCAAGTGGGGCGGGTATGCCCAGGCATGGGACTGCTCACCATGCCACTGGATTCAAGCTAGCCTGGCTGATGAGGGGTGACACCCTGAAACCAGTACCAGGATGCTCTGGCCTTGCAGTTTGGGCTGGATTGTTCCCATGAGGAGCAGTTTGCATATGGCTGGGCTTAAACTGGAATGGTGGGCAAAAAAAAGGATTTAGGGCCAGATCCCTATACGGAGGGTGGCGTGAATGTTTCATTGTTCAGCATTCCGTCCATCAATTGTTCTTTTTGCATTAGCTGCCAGCAGCGCTTCTTTCCAAGTGTCAAACTGTTCTTTTGCTGAGAAAGATTGGACACTCAATGGACAAAACGATAATGCGCGTGGATGGGTGTGATGGTAATTTAGTGTTCATGCTTATACCGCGCATTGGAAACTGGTTCTAACAAGCTAGCCTTTTTAATGCTGTAGATTAGATATTTTCATAGCAAGTGACTGGAACACATTTGTCAATAGGTGGTTAGTGGCATTCATTTATATATTCCAACTACATTATGCAAGGAACTAGAAGCGGTAACTAAAAATTTATATGAGGCGTATAAAATGCCACTGGAAAGTGGAAGGAATTAAAGATCACAATTTAAATTTAAAAAATGTACCTTTTATGAATGCAGAAATGGCAAAACATCTAAAAAAATTGTCTTTCCACAACCTGTGACAGGGCAGTTGAAGCTAGAGTAGCTAGCAGATACCCGATACTACAAAAAGTGAAAGTACATGCAATGTTTTGGGTGATTGGACACACCTGCTTAGAGTCCAGAGCGGTTTGAGGACAGGAGCTCAAACCAGCGGTGTGCCGACGCCGTACTGGGGGACCCACGTTTCAAAACCATTTCTCGTAGTATTATAGATCGGCGATATTTGCCCCTTCACTGCAAACCACCAAACATGGTTAGGATCAGCAGTCAACAACCCAAAATAAAAATAAAACCTTGATTAACAAAGGCAATGATGTGCTAAGAAAGGAGTTTAATGTTTCGGTCAAGAAAAGAAATGTACATTTGTCATGTTACCTCACTTAGCCATTAACGAAACGATATGGGCACCAATTCACTTGATAGAATTTCCACTTTTTTTCCTAGTGCGTAAACCTTTAGTTTTTTTTCTCAATACTGGAAAACGCAATCCAAGTTTTTAATGGCAAGTATCCGGGTCAGACTAACACCTGCTTGGCATAAAGGACTGTTAACACCCACTGCAAAAACTATGTACATCATGCAGAGTTCAATAAATCGAATCGATCCTGGGGAAGCTGCACAATTTAGAGAAATTATAAGGACACAGAAACCAAACAGCAGCCTCGTGTAAACTCTGCAAGAGTACCACTTCGTCTGCAAGAAGTAACTGATCTTAGAATAACTGCTAATAAAGATGAAGTAACTTGAAACTTTCCTGGTGTGTCAGGTTACACGTGCTGTGATAATGTCTTGATGTTTGGTATATGCACACATTCCAGTAGGCTATAGTGTGCAGAATAAGGTGGATAAAGGCCACGTGTCCATAACTCCAAGTCTCCACGGCAGAAAATAAGCCACAGCCAGAAAAATGCATTGTTAAAAATATATTTCCAAACAAAACATTTAGCTGCGCCAACAATCACTTCCAATGAAGACCTACAAAACCATTTTCTCACTTCTCCAGGTACATCAAGGAAAAAGAACAAACACTAACCCTCCCTCCCCCAAACAACAACGCAGGAATCAATGGACGATCCTTTAGCCCCCTTCCTCCTCCCCCACAAAAACTAATGCATTAAAAAAAGAATTTTATTTAAAAAGGGAAAGGAAATTTCAGACACTTTTACTCCACCAGGTCAGGAATGTAAATTCCAATCAGGCGCTCATATCACATGTAAAAGAAAAGTCCAGTCAGCGGGATCAATAGGGCCTGAATGGAGAGGAGTAGCGGGGGGAGCCACGGCTTTGGTATGGAGGAGAGTCGCGACTCCTTGAGCCAGATCGCGACCTCGAATAACCATAGCTGGTGCTTCTCTCAGGACAAACTCTGATATAGGCAGTTTCACCCTGAAAAGGTAAATAAATAAGTCAAACCAAGAAAGTTCTTATATAGAGATAACATTGTGGAGGACTGCACAATATAGAGCACTAACTTATAAAGCACGCATTCGTTTTCAGAGCGCCAGAACTGTCAAAAGTAATACTTCTGCGACTCGCCCATAATCAAGAATCAGTTAAAATTAAGCGCCCAAGGAAACAGGTCAAATGATGGGGAAAATGTCAACTTTGGCTCACGATGGAGAATCCAACTGTGCGTTATTCCAACAGTATTTAAATTAAATCATATTACTGCCGTGCATTCATGATTCACATAAGCGAACCGTAACATTTCGAAGTGGCTGATTCTTGCAGTATGGATTTTACTTGCGAGTAAGGCGTTACTGTAATTACTGCAGTTATGTATTTTCTGCTCCACCCACACCCAACAGTAAGTGAGGAACGCCAAAGGAGAACATGATCACTTTACACGCATGGAGGATTCGGTATAACCACCGAAATCACCTTCTGAGAATTCTACTTGGCGAGGAGGAAAAAAAATTGCTAGCCTTAACCCCATATACTGATGTTTCGCACCCAACACATGAATGGCGATGTTATAGAAACAATTCTGTTCGCTTTTCACAAGACTTCTTTCGTAAGCTTACCTCGTGAGATCGAAATTTCGTGTCGTCCAATTTACGCAGTGCATATTCCATATCTTCCTTGCGAAGAAATTCAACTACTCCCATACCATCTTTCTGCACATCAGCATAACAGACATCTCCAGCTTCTCGCATATGATCCTTTAGATCCTGCCAGCTCCCAGAAGGAGGAAGTCCTGTGGAAACAAAGAAAGGATCACGTCAGTTTTCAGCAGTTCGGAAATTCAGGGCGGTTGGTAAAGTGGGGGTAACATGATTGGACAAGAAAGCGAATTATTCGACTTTAGATGAGAATCCCAAAGTGGTAAACTACATGAACATGGCATGGATTATTTCTCTTGATTCGAGTTGGTGTTAACACGGCGTGGACGGTCTACAGAATACATATCCAAGTACTAGTATTCAGCAACAAAAGGCACAAAGGAACATGAGAACTAGCTCACCTGAAACAAGAACTCTGTACTCGGATCGTCGGGAAGGCGGCCCATTCCTGCCGCGGGGACCACCCCCACCGATACCACCACGGCCTCGGGAAGCACGGGGATACTCGACGCGCAGGCGGCAGTGACCGTAATCGTAGCCATTCCTTCCATACACCGCATCTTCTGCGTCCCTGTAAACAAACAGCATGCTCAAGTAACTCCATTGCTTCACGTTAAAATACAACCGCGTTTTACATACAATCCTACCATGAAGAGAAAGGTGAATAGGGGGGCTTCAACTGCAGCCTCCACACGGTTATATGTTGCGATACTACGGCGCGTATGTACGTGCCATTATCGGCAATAAAGTCTCCTCCTAAAACGTTGCCAATAACCTGTAGCTTAATAGAAGAGTTACTGTCATGCAACTCGACTCCAATAATAAGTTTGAGCTTCCATTATCGAAATAAGGACACACTGCATGTTCGGTCTATGCAATTAAACTCGGTAAACTGTAGACCAATTCCCGCCCAAACCGGACACAGCGTGAGTTTACGTATTGCCCGTGTCCGGAACACCGTGGCAGCGGACAGCACATCCGCCCGCCATTCTGGGCCGGACCTCCTGATATCCCTGACCAATGTGGCCCCGTTCATTGACTACTTCACCGCTAGTCTTTACCTGGGGTCTTCGAAGCGTACGAAGGCGAAGGGCACCAGGCCGCGCTGGTTTTTGAGCTCGATGTCACGGATGCGCCCGTATTTATAGAACAGGTCCTCCACATCTTTCTCGCGCACGTCAGCCGGCAGGTTGCCTACATAGATACGGCCATCCTTCTCGCGGTCCCGAGAGCCACCGGGGCCGGCAGAGTCCCGGTCTCCCCATCCACCGAAGCCGGCCATCCTATTTGCTTCGGGTTGCGGCGGCCTGCACGCTAAGACTCCTCGGCGGGCGGGCGGTCGCTTGGCGTTGCGGGCCTGCCTGCTCGATGGCTCAGCGGGGCTGGGTGTGCGGCCTGGCTGGGGTCTTCTCAGCCTCTGCAGTGCTGCTGGGGCCCGCTTTGTTCTTTTCACCCGGCCCGCGCGCTGCCGCTCCCGCTCTCTTCCCTCGCTTCTTGCAGACAGACAGGCCGCAGTTCAAGCGCGAAGCATTGTGGGAAGAAAAAGGAACCATAGAGCCAAAAACGGTCATCTAGAGTGCCTTTCCCAGCGCCCTCTAATGACGCGAAATGTCCGCCATTTTAAGAATGCCTTCTATCCACACATAGCAAATGGCGTAACCGATGAGGATAGAAGAAAGACTTGTAACCCGCCTTCACACCGGGGACATCTGCGTTTGGAAATATTGTGTTGCTGTGCCCGGCGCCATATTGGACTGCGAACTCACAAGAAGGCTTTCGATGTCCTTCTGTACATCTTTTGGGAAATACTAATTTCCATTCTTTACTTGTCTGTCGTTTATTGTGGCACGCCTCAAATCTTCTGATATGCATTTTTATTTGTAACATGCCACTTTATACATAACACGTGTGCTGTTACGTCCTGAATGCATGAACAAGCTGAAATTCTCATAAGTAAAGTGTGATGTTTACTTAATAAAATGTGTTAAGTAAAAATAATGACAGAATGGCTAAATACACCACTCCCAGTTGTACTGACTTGTGAGGTAGAGATGACATGACTCTTTTGGATCCCGATGGACTGCGTAGAACAGTGATGTAAGAGCGTTAGTGTGAGCCATAAATAGAATTCATGATGTAGAATATTCTGTTCACTTTTACACGCTGATGAATAAAGACGTGCAATACCAAACTCTGTGTGTTATGTTATGTTAAAATGGATTTGTAGAGCGCGCAGCTACTCAGCAGAGTATCCCGGCGCTAAGACAGAAAGATACAGAGGCCAGAAGGGGAACATCGGTCCCGGGGTGGACGACCATTATACTGCTTGTTGGAACAGCCAGGTTTTCAGTTGTTTCCTGAAAGCCAGTATATTCGTGGCGTGGTCATTCACAAGTACCTGGGCTGGGGTAGGACGCTGCAACTGGAAACGAGATAGGCGATCATGTAAACCCCGCGACACAAAGAACTGAGAGTGCTCTCCCGGAGATTTTGCCAAGATCTAGCAAATTGCTTGTGTGTGGCAGATGTGCCTCAGTCGAAGTGAAAATTTACGGTTGGCGTATGTGGAGTCAAAATGAAACTAGCCAGTGCCAGGCCTGTAAAGAAAGAGAAGTCCCTAGACAGAAAGTTTGTTGCAGGCTAGAAATTTGCTGATAAAAGTTAAGAGAAGAAGTACTGTGTCACGTGTCATTCATACAGTACGACAACACTAAAGGCAGCGACAATCAGCTACATAGAAGCGCTAGAGGCCGTGCTAGCCGAGTGGAAGGGAGTGCTAAAGGCAGAGCCAATTCTAACATCAAGAAACACTAGAGGCAGCGACAACCAAGTGCAGAAAGTGCAGCGAGCCAGCCAGGTGCAAGAGAACGCTGTGAGCAGGTGAACGCAAAGAAACGCTAAAGGCAGTAGAAGTCCGATACAATGCAAATAGGTGAGAAGGCTGAAGAGCCCATGCAAGAAACAAAGCCGCCACTCACCGCTAAAGAAGAAATCGCCTTACAGCCGGAAAGCGGGCGTGACGACCCAAATGTCAGCATGCAGCTACTGTGTGACGAGGGTGCCAGTACAAGCGGGCAGCAGACACCCCCAGAGCAAACTCCACTCCCAGTAGCTGAAAGTTTCACAGGTTATGATGCTGCAGCATTCCTAAAACCACAACTTCCCTTCAACACTGCCAAAAGGCAAAATATTGGTAACAGATTGACGGCCAGATCAAAACTTTTGATGATTTCATTGATGCACTGGAAGAAGCAAATAACAAAAAGATCATTAAATACCTAAAGAATTTGGCAGGTGATGGAGTAAAAGAAGTGATCAAGAAAATACCCCAAGGTGATGAAGTGACGCACTGCCAAATCAATTAAGTATTAAAAGCCAAGCTCAATCCAATGCCGAATGTCGACTATGAAAGGTACATTTTCAGTCATGAAAGGCAGATAGCTGATGAAAAGTTGGATGAGTTTGTAGAAAGACTTGCTTCTCTCATAAATCATTGCAAGTTCAATTAGTTTAATGATGAAGAGGCTATGCAACTCAGAAAATAGATGGTTGCCTCTCTAATTCATTCATGCGATGAATGCTGAAAAAAACACTAAGCTTAGAGCGGGCACTCATGGCTGCCAGAGCGGAGGAGAGAGCTGACAGACAGGCAGCTGTCACAAAGGCCTGAACGGCCCAAAATGAATCAGCGCCGAGTATGAAAATTAAGTTGAAACACAAGACAGAAAGCCATAAAGTAATGTCTACAAAGAAAAAGAAGTTGTGTTTCCGATGTGGATTTTCCTTCTCACATGAGGGTAGATGTTCTGCCATTGGACAGGTATGCAAAGACTGCGGGAAAGAGAATCATTTTGTAAGTCTGCAAAGCGAGGAAAAGTTCAAGTGTGTCACATCGAGAAAACAAAATGGAAGCAAGATAAAGTGCGTCACATCAAGAAAAAATGGATGCCAGAAAGATCCAGACACTGTGTGAGAAGTTGGCCTGGTATATGCTGTCCACTAATTAAAGTGGGCACCTTGCACCAGTCCAAACGACCCTTATTGATGATTAGGTTAAAGACAACCTTTATTGAAAGCTATCCTAGTGGTAGCTATGGAGAGCAGCCTTCAGGCTAAGTCTCGAAGGAATGTAAAGCAGCTTGTTTTACCAGTATATAACCTCCTGAATGACCAAATGAAAGGAGAACCACACCAGGTGTATATAAAATATATGTATTTATTACTAAACACTCTCTACTAACCTCTTTATGAGATTAGAGAACAAGACACACAATAATAAATCACTAGAACAACAGTAAATAGCACAATACACAGCGGGCTCCAGGGGGAGACCGAACCATATACTAAGAAAGTGGTATAAGAACCATGACGGGAACGACCTGAATCTTGCGACGACGGTGGGCATCCATCTTCCTTGCCCCGAGTCACTGCCAAGTGACTTCGAACACTGTCCCCTCTGCTTTCAGGTCTTCCATCTTCCGAATCCAGGCTTGGATTCCTCCGGACACTTCTCCTGTCGCCGCAAGCAGCAAGTCTTCACTGGCTCCCATTGAAAACGACGCCGCGACCCGACACCAAAGAACACCTATGCACCCGGCTCCCCTGGGTGAGGTAACTTCAGCACTACGGTGCTCCTGTGGGTGTGGGCCCTAGAACTACTTACCCTGTAAGTGACTTGCTTGTAGCTTCCCTAGAAGTGTCCTAAAACTCTAACTTCCTAAGTGCGACAATTGCGCTGACTCGTACAGGGTTCGCGTCTGTGTTAGACACACCGCGTCCATCTCCTTTGTAACACTACCTAAAACTGTATCCTTCGACTCGTACTGAGTCCGATCGGTGTTCGCCTCGAACACACAAAGGGCCTGTAACACTGAGATCTCCATTGCACTGACTCGCACAAGGTTCGCGTCTGTGTTAGACACAGCGCGTCCATCTCCCTTGCAACTCTATCTGTAACCGCGTCCTTCGACTCGTACAAGGACCGATCGGTGTGTTCGACTCGAACACGCAAGGGACCTTTAACATTGAAATCTCAATCGCGTCTGAGCGCATAGACTCGCACAGGACTCGCACCGGTGCCAGGTCACCGCGTCCGTCCCCTGTGGGTCTCCTACAACTACCTGGGGTGGTTCTTGGGGGTCCCTCGACTCTAGATGCCCTAGACCTAGGTCTAGCAAACTAAGATTGTGATATTCGATTGTGCTAAACTTATGATGATAATATTTGACTTGTACATATGTTCCTGACCTCTAATCTCATAAAGAGATTAGTAGAGAGTGTTTATTAATAAATACATATATATTTGATATATATACCTGTGTGGTGTCTTTTCATTTGGTGATTCAAGAGATTGTGTGGTAAAACAAGCTGCTTTACATTCCTTCAAGACTTAGCCTGAAGGCTGCTCTCCACAGCTACCACTAGGATAGCTTTCTATAAAGGTTGTCTTAAACCTATCTACCATAAGAGTCGAATTGTTCTGGTGCAAGGTGTCCACTTTAATTAGTGAACAGCATATGCCAGGCCAACTTCTCACACTGGGGTCCTGAATAGCAGGATCCCAGTCAGACTAAGTCGAAAACAGTGAAACATCAACAAAAAGTGGGGGTAACTATAAGAAGCAGATCCTACTCTCCTACACCCCCTCCCCCCCCCAAACGTCAGGACATTAAACTAACCTTGACCAGTTGAGTCTTCACGTTCTAAGTGGAAATATCTGGAGAGTCCATCTGCATTGGCATGGTTACTCCCAGGTCTATGTTCCACTGTATAGTCCATCCCCTGTAGAGAAATGGACCACCTCAAAAGTTTGGGGTTTTCACCCTTCATCTGTTTCAGCCATAAGAGGGGCTTATGGTCTGTCTGAACAATGAAGTGAGTACCAAACAAGTATGGCCTCAGCTTCTTCAGAGCCCAAACCACAGCAAAGGCTTCCCTCTCAATGGCTGACCAACGTTTCTCTCTGTGGGTGAGCCATCTGCTAATAAAAGCTACTGGCTGATCCTGACCTTCATCATTCAATTGTGATAACACAGCCCCTACCCCCAACTCAGATGCATCTGTTTGGTTAATGAATTGTTTGGAGTAGTCAGGACTTTGCAGAATGGGAGCAGTGCACATGGCCTGCTTCAGGTCATCAAATGCCTTTTGACAGCTAACTGTCCACTGAACTTTCTTTGGCATTCTCTTGGAAGTTAAGTCATTCAAAGGGGTCACTATGGATCCATATCCTTTGACAAACCTCCTATAGTACCCAGTCAGGCCCAAGAAAGCTCTGACCTGAGTCTGGGTGGTTGGAGCAACCCAGTCCATGATGGTCTGGATTTTGCTCTGCAATGGTTGAACCTGGCCTCCACCCACAAGGTGGCCCAGGTATACAACTTGACTCTGCCCTATCTGGCACTTGGTGGCCTTGATAGTGAGGCCTGCTTCCTGCAGGGCCTCCAAAACATTTCTCAGGTGGACCAGGTGATCCTCCCAGGTGGAGCTAAAGACAGCAATATCATCTAGATAAGCTGCAATATAGGCTTCCAGGCCTGTAAGGACTTTATTCACCAACCTTTGAAAAGTGGCAGGTGCATTCTTCAAACCAAAGGGCATCACCACAAATTGGTAGTGCTCACTAGGGGTTGAGAATGCTGTTTTGGCTTTTGCATCCTCAGCTAGTCTGATCTGCCAGTAGCCAGCTGTCAGGTCAAATGTGCTCAGAAACTTGGCTGAGGCCAAAGTATCTATTAGCTCATCTGCCCTAGGGATTGGATGGGCATCAGTCCTAGTGACTGCATTGAGACCTCTGTAGTCAACACAAAACCTCATCTCTCTCTTACCACCCTGGGTGTGAGGTTTAGGTACCAAGACTACTGGACTAGCCCAAGGGCTATCTGAGGGTTCAATCACACCCAAATCCAACATCTTCTGGACTTCAGTCCTGATGCAGTCCCTGACATGGTCAGGTTGCCTGTAAATCTTATTTTTAACAGGCAGACTGTCCCCAGTGTCCACTTCATGAGTGCACCAGGTAGTCTGACTTGGAGTCAGTGAGAACATATGTCTAAACTGGTTGAGAACTTTTTTGCAATCAGTTTGCTGCTGGTCAGTGAGGCTGCCTGCCAAGGCTACACCATCTACTGAACTATCATCAGGGTTCTGTGAGAGCAGGTCAGGGAGTGGATCACTCTCTTCCTCCTGTCCCTCATCAGTAGCCATGAGCAAGCCCATGTCTGCCCTGTCAACATATGGTTTGAGCCTGTTGACATGGAGCACCCTATGGGGGCTCCTGGGAGTTCCAAGGTCCACCAGGTAGGTAACCTCTCCCTTTTGCTCAACAATGGTATGAGGGCCACTCCACTTGTCTTGGAGGGCTGCTGGAGCCACAGTCAACACAGCCTTTTGGTCATGCCAGGCCTTTTGCAATTCCTGGCTAGCCTCAAGGTTTTTAGTTGCCTTCTTCATGTACTCAGCCATCCTGGAGCGGAGACCAAGTACATAGTCCACAATATCCTGTTTAGGGGGTTTGAGAGGTAACTCCCATCCCTCCTTCACTAGACACAATGGACCCCTAACTGGATGTCCAAACAGAAGCTCAAATGGGCTGTAACCAACCCCCGTCTGAGGAACCTCTCTGTAGGCAAAGAGAAGGCAGGGCAAAAGTATGTCCCATCTGCGCCTAAGCTTTTCTGGGAGACCTTTAATCATGCCCTTTAAGGTTTTGTTGAACCTTTCAACTAAACCATTGCATTGTGGGTGATAAGGGGTGGTAAATTTGTAATTTACACCACACTCCTTCCACATAGCAGTTAAGTAACTAGACATGAAGTTTGCATCTCGGTCTGATACTACCTCCTTAGGAAAACCCACCCTGGAAAAGATTCCCAGGAGGGCCCTTGCCACCACAGGAGCTGTGGTGGACCTAAGGGGAATTGCCTCTGGATACCTAGTGGCATGGTCCACCACCACCAGTATAAATCTGTGCCCAGATGCAGTTGGAGGATCCATGGGACCAACAATGTCAATCCCAACCCTCTCAAAGGGAACCCCCACCACAGGTAGTGGTATCAGGGGGGCCTTTGTAGTGCCACCTGCCTTACCACTGGCTTGACAGGTGACACAGGGGCGCCAAAACTCCTTGGTGTCCTCAGACATGTGAGGCCAATGAAAGTGAGGGACAATTCTGTCCCAAGTCTTGTTTTGGCCTAGGTGACCTGCTAATGGGATATCATGTGCTAGGGTCAATAGGAAGCTCCTAAACTTCAGAGGTATAACCAACCTCCTGGTGGCTCCAGGCTTGGGGTCTCTACACTCTGAGTAAAGGAGTCCATCATCCCAGTAGATCCTATGGGACCCACTAGCACTCCCAGCAGCCTCAGCAGCAGCTTGCTGTCTGAGGGGTTCAAGAGAGGGTCAGCTCAGCTGCTCCTGGCTCAGATCTGCCCTGGAAGGGCACCCTGTCCCCAAGAACTCAACCTGATCAGGTTCCTTCTTCAGGACTAAGATCAGCTCCCTCAAGAGACTGATCTGGATTCTGAGGCAGGGGGGAAGACACTGCCTTAACCCTACTGCTCCTTCTCTTGGAAGGCGCCTGGTCCATTTTCCAGGATCCAGGGCCTGTTCAGTGTTAGACATTTTTGCCTGTGACCTGGTCATAGCAAACACATCTGCAGGGATACCCAACATTTCTGCATGAGTCCTGAGTTCCACTTCAGCCCAAGCTGAAGTTTCTAAATCATTGCCCAACAAGCATTCAACAGGGAGGTCTGCACTTACCACAACCTTCTTAGGGCCAGTTACCCCTCCCCAGGTGAAATTAACAACTGCCAAGGAATGGTCTGCCCTGACATTGCTAGCATTGCTCACTTGGTACATCTCACCAAGTATGATTTGCTCAGGAGCCACAAGATCTTTTGTCACCATTGTGACACTTGCTCCTGTGTCCCTGAATGCCAAGGCCTCTTTTCCATTTATTATAGGCTGTTGTCTGTATTTGCCCAGATTACTGGGGCTTACAAATAAGGAGGCTATATCCATGCCTCCATCACAGATCAACATAGCCTGAGTTGGAACTCTGACTAGGCCAGAGTCGATCTCAGATCCCAGGGTTAACCCTACTACACCCTTATTTGGAGCACCACCACTTGGAGCTGAACTAGGGGGGACAGTTGCCTTAGGGGCAGTGGTGGTGGGAGTTGAGTCCTTGGACTTGGTACAATCACTTGTCCAATGGGTCTTCTGTTTACAGATTTGACACCATGGCTTCTTCTTGCCTTTACCCTTGTTTGATTGTAACTCCCCCCCAGATGCAGATTTTTGGGGCCCTTGAGAAGACTTCTGGTCTTTACCCTTCTCCCCACCCTTATCAGAGTTTTTAGAATCTTGCTTCTTGGAGTCACCACCTTGGTTCTGAACCTTCTGCCTCACCCTGGTTCTGACCCATTTGTCTGCCTTCTGGCCCAATTCTTGGGGAGAGGTCAGATCAGAGTCCACCAGTTACTGGTGCAACAGCTGATTTTGACAGTTATTAAGGATCTGCTCTCTCATAATTAAATTATACAATCCTTTAAAGTCACACACTTTACTGCCAAGTAACCAGCCTTCCAGAGCCTTAGTAGCACAATCTACAAAGTAAACCCAGTCCTGAGTCTGAGCCTTTTGGATGTCTCTGAACTTTATCCTGTATTGTTCAGTGGTTAAGCCAAACCCATCAATCAGAGCACTCTTCAGGACTTTGTAATTATCAGCATCCTCTTCTCTTACAGTGAGGAGCTTGTCTCTACCTTTGTCTGCAAAGGAGAGCCACAAGATTGCTGCCCACTGCTCCTGAGGGACCCTCTGTACCTTACAGGCCCTCTCTAGTGCAGTTATCCATTTGTGGATGTCATCCCCACTCTGGTAGGGAGGGACAATCTTGTTCAGGTTCCTATGGTCATGAGTATGTTCTCTACTCCTAGGGACACTGTGGCTGCCACCATGGGGCTCTAGCCCCAACTTCTGAGAAGCTCTCTGAAGCACCAGGGATTCCCCATCTAAGGCCAATTGCTCTCTCTTGATTCTGAGCTTAGCTCTCTCAAACTCAAGCAGTTGGCACTTCTCATAAGAGGACTCCCTTTTATGAGAAACAGAGCTCCCTACAGATGTACCAGAATGATTAGATTCCTGAAAAGGAGATCTTGATCTTCTTGGTAAACTGTTAACCCTTCCAGGTGGGGTAAAGAGAGGGCCACTGAGGCCTCCTTCCTCACCTTCCGGAAGAATTGGATTATCCAGGGTAGAATTATTTTGATCCTCCTGGCCAGCATCAGAGTCCAGGTCATTGAAGTTCTCACTTCCTGTCCTTTCCTCTTCTGCTGCCCCACCCCCTTTGCCAACCTCATTAGACCCTGGGGTCTTTCTGAGGTCATCTAAAAGCAAAGTCTCTATGAGACGTTGGGTGTTTGGGTTTTTCCCTGTCTTCAGTTTCTTAGATGTACACATGGCTCTCAATTCTTGGAATGAGAGATGGTCATACTTAGTTGGCAAGGAGCCACCGGCTTCAGGCCTAGAAGACATGCTAGTGTGGTGTGGTGTATGCACCTACCTACCCTAGTGGGAACTGAAACTCTCTTGAGTTGGAGAAAGGGTGTGCTAGGCCCTTGACTTACCCAACTCTAAGTTCAGTAGAACTTACTTTATTCTAGTCTTGATTTATATGTACCTAAGTACCTTTAATGGTTATCAGTTAGTCACTCAATGAGATTATCTGGTAAAACAATAGCAAGCTTGAATCCCACCGCTGCCACCAATGTGAGAAGTTGGCCTGGTATATGCTGTCCACTAATTAAAGTGGGCACCTTGCACCAGTCCAAACGACCCTTATTGATGATTAGGTTAAAGACAACCTTTATTGAAAGCTATCCTAGTGGTAGCTATGGAGAGCAGCCTTCAGGCTAAGTCTCGAAGGAATGTAAAGCAGCTTGTTTTACCAGTATATAACCTCCTGAATGACCAAATGAAAGGAGAACCACACCAGGTGTATATAAAATATATGTATTTATTACTAAACACTCTCTACTAACCTCTTTATGAGATTAAAGAACAAGACACACAATATTAAATCACTAGAACGACAGTAAATAGCACAATACACAGCGGGCTCCAGGGGAGACTGAACCATATACTAAGAAAGTGGTATAAGAACCACGACTTGACTAGACACAGTGCCTAGAGCACGTAGAATCGCTGGGACCCCAAGGAACCACCCAAGGTAGTGACACAGGGGACCCACGGAGGAGCGGGTGCAGTGTGGGAACACAGACGCGAGCTCCGTACAACTCTATGGGAAAGTCGCGGTTGGAAATTTAAAGATTAAGGACACTTAGGAGAGGACTTTAAGCAAACCCAGCTAAACATAGAAGGTTCTAAGGCTAGCACCCTTGAGAGTACCGAGGTACCCGTGTTACCTATCCCAGAGGAGCCGGGTGCATAGGGGTCAAGTGGTGTCGGAAACCCTCGTCGTTTTCAATGGCGGGATGCGAGAAAGTACTGCTGCCGTGGAGAAGAAAAGTGTCCGGTGTGATCCAAGCCTGGATCGGAGATGAGAAGAACCTGAAAGCAGAGGGGACAAAGTCTGGGTCACTTCACGTGACCAGGAGCGGAGCAATCGAATGCCCACCGATGTCGGGTGCTTCAGGTGAGATGAGGTGAAGCTTGACTCTGCAGCCCCGGGGACCAGGAGATGTCTGCGATGACCACAGTCCGGATTCGAGCTGTCCCACAAAGGATGTCGTGTGCTGGGGGGTCAATGTCCGGATTGAACACCAACAAGCCTTGGCAACTGCAACCCACGCGGTCAGAGGAAAGATGCTTCTGTGAGGACCAGCAAGGTACTGGGGACTCCCCAAGCAATGGAGAGTCAGGGCACGTCTGGAGCAACCAGGGAAGCCTACTGAAAGTTAAAGTTGCCTTCTCAGGGACCCACAGGCCAACGGACCAGGGATCGCAAAGGGACCTTGAGCTGAATCACCAAATACCAGCCCACGGAACACTCGTGGAGTGTAGGCCAGTAATCTTCAGTGGAATTGCTGCTCGGGGTCAGGACTACAAGTAGCCCAAAGCACAGCTTCAGGGATTGCCGAAAAGCATATGCTGCTGCAAATGTACACGGTGCCCAGGGGTATGGGTTTCACGGTCCCCACGAGGGAAACGGGCCTCAGAATTGCTGAGAGCGCAGATCGACCTCGGAGACCTTGGGAACCCACCTCCTGTATTGCAGAAATCTTCGGAGTCCTTCGGGAGCTTCGTAGATGCAAACCGGTTAGATGCGTTTAGGTGCCTGCTCAGCAGGGGAGAAACTCCTTTACTCCAAGGGAGATTCTTCAGTTGTCCAGCAAAGCGTAGATCGTCAAAGGATACTTGATTTCTGTAGCAGAGTTTAGTCCAGGTAATATCTAAAGTCCTGTAGCCAGGGGTTCCTACTTTATACCCAATGAAGGGGTGGGACAAACTCTGGGGACCCACCTACGGGAGGGTCAGGACAGAGGGGTGGCTACACCCATGTCCTTTGTCCAGTTTCGCGCCAGAGCAGGAGCAAATGGCTCCTGCAACCGGTTTGAGCTGGACTATGCACAGGGACACCAAATGTGCCCCCAGTGCAGACATCAAAGCACTCTGAGAGTGCACCCACCCAGCCCCAATACACTAAAGCCTGTCTGGGAGGTGGTCACACCTCCCTGTGACAGGAAACCTATTGTCAAGCCTTCCCCTGCCGGAGTTTCGTCCAGCAGCAGGAGGGCAGACTCGTGTCTGTGGCTGGCAGCATCCATTTTGTGATGCCAGGGTTCTGTGAAGCTGGTACCGGGTGTACCGGTGTTGTCATATTTCTCCCTCTAGGAGGGTGGAATCATACCTCCCACACCAGTTACTGGTGTGGAGATATGATTCCAAGGTGTTTGACACCAAACACGACATGTTTCCATGCAGCCATATTAAAGTTAGCATTTACAGCGAGGTTATAATGCACTTAAGTATATATGGTTGGCTGCATCACAAACAACCCCGGAGAATAGGTTCCGAAGGTGGCAGAGGGGCTCTGCTCATTCATGGGCACCCTCTCACATAAAACCCAGCCCCCTGCCTTCAGGATTGATAAGGCCTGCCATAGGGGTGACTGATAGGTTTATATGTGCAGTGATTAGGATAGATATAGTGAACCTATATCTAAGTAAGGGGTGCATGCACCACCTTACACAGGCTGCAGTAGTAGACCTGTGGTGTCATTTTAAATGGTCTCTCAGGGGTGGCATAATACATGCTGCAGCCCCTGGGAGGCCTCTGGGGTACCTATGCCCTGGGTACATAGTATACCATATACTAGGGACTTGTAAGGGTCCCCTAGAATCCAATCTGGAGTGTACCTAAAGTACATGCAATCAATTTAGAGGAGAAAGCAGATAGATTGGGGTCCTGAATTGCAGGATCCCAGTCAGACTAAGTCGAAAACAGTGAAACATCAGCAAAAAGTGGGGGTAACTATAAGAAGCAGATTCTACTCTCCTACGCACGCTCACAAGGCCAAGCGGCAACATTAGTTGAGGCAAGTAGAAACTGAATGATGTTCATTGTAGTCAAATTCTTTGTCTAAAAGTTTGTCTGGTATTCACTCTGGCGGGGGAACCTCCGGCTCTGACATCAGCGTGTAAAGAGCTGATCCACAAAGATTCCTTTAAATATTTGGATTACTGTTAGAACTGGGGGTCTCTAGTTGGCAATGGTATACACCTTTGACCAAATAGGGACCCTTGCTTCTAGTCAGGGTAAGGGGGATACACTACTAAAATAACCCCTGCTCACCCCCTTGGTAGCTTGGCACGAGCAGACAGGCTTATCTCAGAGGCAGTGTGTTAAGCATTTGTGAACACATACAGTAATACAGTGAAAACACTACAGATGGACATTACACAGGTTTTATAAAAATAAGTATTCTTTATAAAGATTTAACACAAGACCACAAACGACAAAAATCCACAATACTGTACTCAAAAATAGACTTAAAAGATGGTAGAAGTAACTTAGTTCAAGTTGATGGTAAATGCGACACTTTTCTCTCAAAAGTACCTGGGATGCGTAACGCAAAACAAACAAAGGGTCCGCAGGGAGGACAATGCGGCGAGCAAGCGCCTCGATGCGGTGCGACGATCCGGTGCGATGCGATGAAAGTGCGCCCTTGATGCGATGCTACGATGTGAAGACGATGCGGGCACGCCCGACGGCCGTGCGGCAAACTCTGTATCTTTGGAACCGCGACAGGCCCTGCGACACGCTTCTCCGGTGATGCGACGGCAGCCAGCTGCGACGGAGACACGCTTCTCGGGGGATGCGACGGCGACCCTTGCAATGGCGACACGCTTCCCTGTTGATGCGACGGCAGGCAGTTGCGAAGGCGACACGCTTCTCCGGTGATGCGACGGCAGTCAGCTGCAATGAAGGCACGCTTCTCTGGTGATGCGGCGGCGGCATCTGCGGCGGCGACACGCTTCTCCTGCGATTCGACGGCAGCAGCTTCGTCAGCGACACGCTTCTTTCGTTGCGTCGCGCTTCCAGCTCCCAGCGACACGCAGGCCTTTGCAGACAGAATCCCCAGCAAGGGAATTCAGGAGGGAGCTGGTGGTGAAGTCTTGTAGCCCTGAGACTTCAGCAGGAGGCAAGCTCTAGTTCAAGCCCTTGGAGTAATATTCTGCAGGATGATGAAAGTTCTTTAAAAGTTTCTTCTCCTCTCCTTGGCACTGAAGACACCACTGTAGGCCAACCCAGCAACACAGCACACTGGCAGGGGGGCAGTCCAACTCCTACAGCTTCCTTTGGTTCTTCTCCTTGGCAGAGGTTCGTCTTGTTGTTCCAGAAGTGATCTAAAGTTCTGGGTTCTGGGTCCCCTCTTTTATACTCATTTTCCCTTTGTTCTCTGGAGGCAGAGAGGCCTTTGCCTAGTCCAAACCAGTTCTGGTCAGTCCTGGAGCGCTTTGTTGACAAGACTCCTTCTTTCCTTTCACAGTGTAGGCCAGGGACATCAGACGCACCACAGGAGGTGGAGCCAGCATTGTGGGGGGAAGGCACAGCCCTATTCAGGTCCCAGGTGCAACTCCTCCCACCACTCTACATGGAGATCTCTCTATTCAGCCCTGTGCTGAATCACCCTGCCTCCTGGAATCCCCCAGCCCCTGTCACTCACAAACCAGACACACAATACACAAGCTAGCAGAGGCAGGCTGGATGGTTTAGGCAAGAAAATACCCACTTTCTAAAAGTGGTATTTTCAAACACAGAATGTTAAAACCAACTTCACTAAAAGATGTATTTTATCATTCTGAGTTCAGGCATACTAAATTCGTTTTTCTACCATGTTCCCTGGGTCAGTTAGGATTATAAGATGTAATAATCAAACTGCCCATTCTGGCCTATGGGGAACAGGTAGCCTTGCAATAGTGAAAAACAAAAATGGCTGTAATTCACTATTAGGACATGCCACACACACCAGGGCATGTCCTACCTTGTACTTACAATGCACCCTGCCCTAGGGCCTACTTTAGGGGTGACCAACATGCAGTAAAGGGAAGGTTTAGGGACTGGTAAGTGGGTGTACTCACCAAGTCGACATGGCAGCCCTAGGCTACACACAGGCTCTGCAATGGCAGGCCTGAGGCACATTTTACAAGCCGCTTCTGTGGGTGGCACAACCAGTGCTGCAAGCCCACCAGCGGCATTGGATTTACAAGCCCTGGGCACACTCAGTGCACTGTACTAGGGACTGACAAGTAAACCAATCATCCAATCATGGAGTCACTAATCCATCACACAATTTATCATAGGGAGCACTTGCACTGTGGCACTGAATAGCAGTGGCACAGTGCCCAAAGCATCTAACACCAGCAAAAACAGATCAATAACATAGGAGGCATCATAACAAAATGGAAGGGAGACCCACGCCAAGGATGCCAGGTCTAACACGTGTCCCCTCCAGCTGAAATGTGGGGAGAACTACCCTACCTCAGGGAGTTCTCTTCACTAAGGCGGAAAAATCTGGACAGACCATCAGCATTGGCGTGTTCTGTACCAGGGCGGTGTTCCACCGTGAAATCCATCCCCTGTAGGGAAATGGACCACCTCAACAGCTTTGGATTCTCACCCCTCATCTGCATCAACCATCTGAGGGCCTGTGGTCTGTCTGAACCCGGAAGTGAGTCCCAAACAGGTATGGTCTCAGCTTCTTCAGTGCCCAGACCACAGCAAATGCCTCACGCTCAATAGCACTCCACCTTTGTTCCCGTGGTAGTAACCTCCTACTGATGAAGGCTACGGGTTGATCTAGGCCCTCCTCATTCATCTGTGACAGACCAGCCCCCACACCATGCTCTGAAGCGTCTGTTTGTACTACGAACACTTTGGAGAAGTTGGGTGCCAGGAGCACGGGCGCCGTGCACATGGCAGTTTTCAGGGCCTCAAAAGCTTTCTGACAGGTGTCAGTCCAAATCACTTTCCTGGGCTGCTTCTTGGAAGTCAGCTCTGTCAGGGGTGCAACGATGCTGCCATACCCCTTGACAAACCTCCTGTAGTAACCCGTGAGTCCTAAAAGGCTCTCACCTCTGTCTGGGTTTTGGGGGTTCCCAATTCAGGATGGTTTCAATTTTGTGTTGTAGGGGCGCCACCTGGCCGCTCCCCACTTGGTGTCCCAAGTACACCACGGAACCCTGCCCGATCTGGCACTTACTCGCCTTGATCGTGAGGCCTGCTCTCCGCAGCGCCATCAACACTTCCCAGAGGTGGCGCAGATGTTCTTCCCAACTGGCGCTGAACACTTCGATGTCATCCAGGTAGGCGGCACTGAACGAGTCCAGTCCAGCCAACACCTGGTTGACCAACCTCTGAAAGGTGGCAGGGGAATTCTTCATCCCAAAGGGCATAACCCGGAATTGGTAGTGCCCATCTGGTGTGGAGAATGCTGACCTCTCTTTGGCCCCATCAGTTAAGGCGATATGCCAGTACCCAGACGTTAAATCAAACGTGCTGAGGTACCGGACAGCCCCCAACCGATCAATG
Source organism: Calotriton arnoldi (assembly GCA_963921515.1). Taxonomy (NCBI): domain Eukaryota; kingdom Metazoa; phylum Chordata; class Amphibia; order Caudata; family Salamandridae; genus Calotriton; species Calotriton arnoldi. The sequence continues at coordinate 3,070,099 of CAWUFW010001064.1, forward strand.
AGCTCATCAGCTCTGGGGATGGGGTGCGCGTCAGTCCTGGTGACTGAATTGAGTCCTCAGTAGTCCACACAGAACTGGAGTTCGGGTGTGGCACCAAGCGCGGCAGCTTTTGGGACCAAGACCACTGGGCTGGCCCATGGGCTGTGAGAGGACTCAATCACCCCTAAGGCAAACATCTTGGAGACCTCCTCCTTGATGTAAGCTCTGACCTTGTCAGTCACTCTGTAAGCCTTGTGCTTCACAGGAGGACTGTCCCCAGTGTCCACATCATGGACGCACCACTCAGTGACACCAGGAATCAGGGAAAACAAATCAGAGAATTGTCCCAACAGTTGGCGACAATCTTGCTGCTGATCAGGGGTCAGTGTGGCAGAGAGGCTGACACCATCCACTGACCCATCTTGCTCTGTTGCAGACAGGAGGTCAGGAAGAGGCTCAGTCTCCTCCTCCATTCCATCATCTGTCGCTAGGAGCATGCCCACTTTGGACCTTTCTAAGTGGGGCTTCAGGCGGTTAGCATGCAGGACCCGCAAAGGGTTCCTTGGAGACCGCAAGTTCACCAGGTAGGTGACATCACTCTTGCGCTCCACCACCTCAAATGGTCCGGTCCACCTGTCCTGGAGCGCACAAGGCTCTACAGGGCCATGACCCAAACTTTCTGTCCAGGTTGAAGCTCAATCAGAGTGGCATTCTGATCGTACCACCGCTTCATCTCTTCCTGGCTGGCTTCCAGATTCGCCTCAGCGAGTTGCCTGAATCGCCTGGTCTGGTTCCTGAAGGCCAGCATGTAACTGTATACATCCTGGGGAGGTTTCTTGGGAGATTGCTCCCAGCCTTCCTTGACCAGACTCAAAGGTCCTCTTACCGGGTGACCATAGAGCAGTTCAAAGGGACTGAACCCTAAGGACTTCTGTGGCACCTCACGGTAAGCAAACAGGAGGCATGGTAAGAGTACGTCCCACTTACGCCTCATAGGTTCCTCAAGACCCATTATCATGCCTTTGAGGGTCCTGTTGAATCTCTCAATCAGCCCATTACCTTGGGGGTGGTAAGGAGTGGTGAACTTATTAGTAACACCGCACTCCTTCCACTGAGACTTCATATAGTTGGATATGAAGTTTGGACTACGGTCTGACACCACCTCTCTGGGGAACCCCACACGGGAGAAAATCCCCATCAGTGCACGTCTCACCATGGGGCTGTGACTGTCCTGAGCGGGATGGCTTCCGGGTACCGGGTAGCATGGTCCACCAAGACCAGGATAAACCTGTTGCCCATGGCTGTCTCGGGGTCCAGTGGCCCCACAATGTCAATGCCCACCCGTTCAAAGGGGGTACTGACTACAGGGAAAGGTTGGAGAGGAGCCTATTGCTTCCTTCCACATTTCCCACTTGCCTGGCAAGTTTGACATGTCCTACAATGAGTGTCTGAACTCTTCCGCATCTGGGGCCAATGAAAGTGGGAGACAAGCCTTTCAAAGGTCTTGTTCTGCCCCAGATGTCCAGCTAAAGGTACATCATGAGCCAAATCCAGTAGGAAGGCTCTGAAGCGCTGGGGTACCACCAGCACACGGGCTGACCCAGGCTCAGCAACCCTAGGCTCGCTATACAGGAGGTCGTTCTCCCAGTAGATCCAATGTGATCCAGACTGATCACCTACTGCCTGGGCTGTGGCTTGTTGCCGCACACCCTCAAGAGAAGGGCACTTCCTTTGCTCTGCACAAAATTCCTCCCTGGAGGGGCCTCCTTCCTGCTGCCAATGGGTCAGCTCAGGCAGGTCCCCCAGTTCAGCAACTTGCTCCCCTGTAGGTTGCAGGGCATCCCCCTCAAGGTCTGCCTCCTCCTGGACCGTGGGAACAATGGGGGCTGGTTTCCCACGCCCCCCACCTCTTCTCTTTAAGGCAGGTTCTTGGGCCATACTCTCAGGCTCCAGGATCTCTTGAACACCCTTACTGGCTGCCATAGACCGAGTGGTGACACACGCCCACTCAGGCAGACCCAACATCTCCAAATGAGACTTCCTCTCCACCTTAGCCCAAGGGGAGCTCTCTAAATCATTTCCCAACAGACAATCAACAGGCATGGCTGGCCTCACAGCTACTTGGAGAGTACCTGAGACCCCCCACTCAAAGGGAACTTGAGCCACCTCACACTGGCTCTGTGAGTTGTCCGCGGCAACTACAGGGAAGAATGCATGGGGGATAACCTGCTCTCTGGATACCAGCCGGCAATTGACAGCTGTCACACTAGCCCCAGTGTCTCTGAGAGCTTCCACCCTATGGCCATTGATGGTCACCCACTGCCTGTATTTCTTAGTGTTATCAGGCAGCTGGGTCTCAGGGACCATCTCAAAGTCTCCTAGTGAGACAAGGGACATTTCTGCGAGACTTCACCCACCTTGAGCACCCATCTCCCCCCCTCCCAGGGCTACACTCGCCATCGGACGGGGTGGTGCACGTGGTGGTGCTTTGGAGTCCTTCATGGGACACTGTGCATCATACCAACGGTGGCCCATTTGACCACACATAAAGCACTTGTATCGGCCCCTCTGAACAGGTCTACCTGTCGGGGCCTCTGGCTTCTTCTCAGGGGGAGGCTGGGAACCCTTCCCTTGGTTCCCTTGGGGATTACTTTGGGGCCCTTTCTGGAACTCCCTCTGTTTACCCTTGTCCCCCCCACTCTTCTGCTGGGGACCCTGCCCACCTTTGGCGGAATCTCCCACATGACCCTTGTGGACCCTGGTACTGACCCAGCGGTCCAACTCCTCAGCAAGCTTACAAGGGTTAGTTAGCTTGCTATCAATAAGGTGCTGGCGTAGCTCTGGAAAACAATTAGCAGACAAGTGCTCCCATGCAAACAAATCATAGAGCGCTTCAAAAGTATCCACTTTGCTACCCTTCACCCAACCATCCATGGCTCTGCAACAGAAAGATACATATTCTACCCAAGTGGTTCCCTCCAGCTTCTTGCAACTCCTAAACCTCTGTCTATAGAGTTCTGGGGCCAAACCACACCTTGTCATCAGGGCTTCCTTCATATGGGCATAAGACATCCTATTCTCACTGGGTAAGTCTAACAAAGTATCCCTCCCCTCACTCACAAAGCGGCCCCACAACCCAGCTCCCCAATCCTTCTCAGGGACCCGGTGGGCCAACATTGCTATCTCATAGGCTGCAAACCACTGCCCAATATCTTCATGTTTATGGAAATCTTTGATGACATCATTGGGAATATATACCCTGCTTTCTGAAGGCACAGATGGTGCGCTGCCACCAGAGGGATTGATTTCTAAGCCCTGCGCTTTGATCTCTAACTCCCTCAACATTCTCTCATGCTCTAATCTCATTCTCTCTCTCTCCTAAGATAACTTGTTAATTTCAAACTCCAGCTTCTTATTCTCTAGGTCCTTTTGACCCTCCATTTTGAGCCTAGCCATCTCCAGCTTGTGTGCCCTATTTCTCTCCCTATCCTCCAGCTCTCCTGGGGACAGGTCTTTGGAAGAAACACTGCTGCCTGGCGGGGTAGGTACTTTCTCCCCCCGTAGACCCAGGGGCCCATTTAGCTGCCCTTCTACCTCCTCCACAGGGTGCTCCACATTTTCAGATGCATTTCTTGCTTCCACCCAGGCCCTCAGCGCCTTGTGGAACTCATCCTTTTTAGTGAGGCCTGGAATAGCAACTTTAAATTTTCTACAGAAGGCTTTCAGCTGTTTGGCATTGTAGGTATCCAACCTCTCTTCCTCAAACTCTGGATCCATAGAGGCAATAGATGCTGGTGGACTCATGGCAATAAGAATTGGCATTTCTCAGAAAAATAACAGTCCAAGGAGGAAAATAAAATTCTACCAAAAAGGTATGTGGTTTCGTTTGGTCTGCACTCACTAGTAGTGTACACCAATCACTGTATATGAGTCACAAATGCAAGTCCAGAATCCTCACCGCTGACCACAAATGTTAGAACTGGGGGTCTCTAGTTGGCAATGGTATACACCTTTGACCAAATAGGGACCCTTGCTTCTAGTCAGGGTAAGGGGGATACACTACTAAAATAACCCCTGCTCACCCCCTTGGTAGCTTGGCACGAGTAGACAGGCTTATCTCAGAGGCAGTGTGTTAAGCATTTGTGAACACATACAGTAATACAGTGAAAACACTACATATGGACACTACACAGGTTTTATAAAAATGAGTATTCTTTATATAGATTTAACCCAAGACCACAAACGACAAAAATCCACAATACTGTACTCAAAAATAGACTTAAAAGATGGTAGAAGTAACTTAGTTCAAGTTGATGGTAAATGCGACACTTTTCTCTCAAAAGTACCTGGGATGCGTAACGCAAAACAAACAAAGGGTCCGCAGGGAGGACGATGCGGCGAGCAAGCGCCTCGATGCGGTGCGACGATCCGGTGCGATGCGATGAAAGTGCGGCCTTGATGCGATGCTACGATGTGAAGACGATGCGGGCACGCCCGACGGCCGTGCGGCGAACTCTGTATCTTTGGAGCCGCGACAGGCCCTGCGACACGCTTCTCCGGTGATGCGACGGCAGACAGCTGCGACGGCGACACGCTTCTCGGGGGATGCAACGGCGACCCTTGCGGTGGCGCCACGCTTCTCCTGCAATTCGACGGCAGCAGCTTCGTCAGCGACACGCTTCTTCTCGTTGCGTCGCGCTTCCAGCTCCCAGCGACACGCAGGCCTTTGCAGACAGAATCCCCAGCAAGGGAATTCAGGAGGGAGCTGGTGGTGAAGTCTTGTAGCACTGAGACTTCAGCAGGAGGCAAGCTCTAGTTCAAGCCCTTGGAGTAATATTCTGCATGATGATGAAAGTTCTTTAAAAGTTTCTTCTCCTCTCCTTGGCACTGAAGACACCACTGTAGGCCAACCCAGCAACACAGCACACTGGCAGGGCGGCAGTCCAACTCCTACAGCTTCCTTTGGTTCTTCTCCTTGGCAGAGGTTCATCTGGTTGTTCCAGAAGTGATCTAAAGTTCTCGGGTCTGGGTCCCCTCTTTTATACTCATTTTCCCTTTGTTCTCTGGAGGCAGAGAGGCCTTTGCCTAGTCCAAACCAGTTCTGGTCAGTCCTGGAGCGCTTTGTTGACAAGACTCCTTCTTTCCTTTCACAGTGTAGGCCAGGGACATCAGACGCACCACAGGAGGTGGAGCCAGCATTGTGGGGGGAAGGCACAGCCCTATTCAGGTCCCAGGTGCAACTCCTCCCACCACTCTACATGGAGATCTCTCTATTCAGCCCTGTGCTGAATCACCCTGCCTCCTGGAATCCCCCAGCCCCTGTCACTCACAAACCAGACACACAATACACAAGCTAGCAGAGGCAGGCTGGATGGTTTAGGCAAGAAAATACCTACTTTCTAAAAGTGGTATTTTCAAACACAGAATGTTAAAACCAACTTCACTAAAAGATGTATTTTATCATTCTGAGTTCAGGCATACTAAATTCGTTTTTCTACCATGTTCCCTGGGTCAGTTAGGATTATAAGATGTAATAATCAAACTGCCCATTCTAGCCTATGGGGAACAGGTAGCCTTGCAATAGTGAAAAACGAAAATGGCTGTAATTCACTATTAGGACATGCCACACACACCAGGGCATGTCCTACCTTATACTCACAATGCACCCTGCCCTTAGGTCTACCATAGGGGTGTCTGATATGAAGATAAGGGAAGGTTTAGGGACTGGCAAGTGGGTGCACTTGCCAAGTCGACATGGCAGTCAGACTGCACACAGGCTCTGCAATGGCAGGCCTGAGACACACTTTACAAGCTGCTTCTGTGGGTGGCACAACCAGTGCTGCAAGCACACCAGCAGCATTTGATTTACAAGCCCTGGGCACACATGGTGCACTATACTAGGGTCTGACGAGTAAATCAAATAACCCAATCATGGAGTCACTAATCAACACATCAATTTAACATAGGGAGCACTTGCACTGTGGCACTGATTAGCAGTGGCACAGTGCCCAAAGCATCTAAAACCAGCAAACAGATCAAAAACAGAGGAGGCAATCAGAAAAAAAGTGGAAGGGAGACTCACGCCAATGGTACCAGGTCTAACAATTACTAAAACAGAAGAGGAGTTCATGCAGTTAAACGAACACTCACAGTTGGAAAGGTTGAAAGGGGATGTGGCCCACTGGCGGCGTTTGCCGGTCTCCCTCATGGGAAGAGCGGTTTTATTCAAAATGATGGCTCTCCTGCGCCTACTATACGCAATACAGAATACCCCATTCCAGATCCCGGAAGCTTTCTTCCGTGCGGTTGAGTCCGAACAGCGCACGTTGATATGGGAGAGAGGTTACCCTAGGATCGCCATGAAGAAATTGCAGAAAGGGGTCTACGAAGGGGGGCTGGCGGTACCGGACATTAGAAAATACTATTGGGCAGCACAGCTCATCAACATCAACGGGTGGGTCTTTTCATCGACTGAGGAACCAGCCTACCAGGTCGACCGGTTTGCTATGGGTAAGGGTAGCTATCTCTCTGTTATCTATGGGATAAAACAGGGGACTCCGTCACTCCCGACTCACACAGAGACCGTGGTCACGGCATGGCGGAAGGCGACTAAAATGATTGGGTGGGAGGCCAGGTTAACCGAACAAACGCCGCTCTGGGAGGGAGATTTCATGACCGAGGTAAGACGCCTGAAGGGCTTCCATGGATGGAGTAATATCGGCATTGATCTCCTGGGAGACATTTGGGAAAATGATCACATTTGATAGTCTTCAAATAGAATTTCAAATGGGCACGACCAAACATTTTAGATACCTACAGCTGAGACATGCACTTCATTGCCACCTGAAAGAGGGAGATTCGCTACCGGAATACTCACCACTTGAAGACAGACTCCTACTTGATCCAATGATTGATAGGGCAATATCCGTCACATACAAAAAACTTATAAATAATACCCCTGACTGTCTGGGACCCTTACGGGCGGCATGGGAGTCGGATGTGGGTCTCCTTGAGGATGATGATTGGGGGAGGCCCTGCAGAGCCCCAGAGAGATAGCTGTAAGAGCGAGATTTAGGCTGATCCAATTCCGTATTCTACATAGGTCGTATGCCTTAAGGACAGTACAATATCGCATGGGTCACTGTCCGTCGGCACAGTATGTTCGGGGTTGTGGCGAGACAGGTACATTTTTCCATATATTGTGGGCCTGTCCCAAGATTCAGACATTCTGGACGGGTTTGGCTCGAGTGATCCAACAAATACCATCAGACCTGATCATCAGCGGGCACTTGATTCTATCAACTTTATGAGTGGGATGGGGGATTCATTTTATATACCCCAACAACAACCCTTCATACTACATAGGTATTGTCCCTACTCATTCTGGCCCTATATTTTTATAGAGAAAACACAACCTTCAAACTATATGTCACAGTGTTCTTAAACAAATACCCTCCACTTAGAATGGTGTATGTGAAACAAAAATATGTGAACAAACAAGATAGCACCTCACGTGCGCAACACCATAGGAGCTTACTGGTTGGTTCTCACCAGTCGTGCCCACGTTTCTCATCATTGGTGGCTATCTCGCTCAAAAAAATATATACATGTGTGTGTAATGGTGTCCAGAAAACCAGTGAAAAAACTGTGTTTCACTGCCAATAAAGAAGAAAGAAACCCCGTGAATTTAAAATTGAGATAGGCCTCACATTCACCAAGTGTCAACTTTATTTATAACTCGTGGGCCTATTCAAATTAAAAACAAACTGCATGCTTGCAGACCATTTCTCAAGCCACTTTTCTGGACCCTTGTTTCGTAAAATCACTGTCACTGTTAGACAAAAAGAAGGTTGTGTTGAAAAGGACGACCAACCACTCAGAACTCCATCTCACGATGTAGGTAGATGATTAATAAATTGTAGCTGCATGTGCAGCACGATAGTGTGTGTGTCATGTTTGACGATATACAAATTGTAATTGTCTGTTTCCTCACATAGAATTGGGACAACACAAGTGTCTTGCAAATAAAATAGGTCTCACAGCAAAATTGAGTACCTATGTGACGAGGTGGATAGCTGGTACGAGGTGCCTTGGCTACTTCCTTGTAAATATCAATTGGTAATGCAGACACACGTGATGTGTCTGTTTTAAGAGGTGAGATGGAGTTCTGAGTGGTTGGTCATCCTTTTCAACACAACCTTCTTTTTGTCTAACAGTCACAGTGATTTTACGAAACAAGGGTCCAGAAAAGTGGATTGAGACCTCATGCCCTGACGAATTTGCGATCAAGAGATTTAGGCAATGAAACATGTCGGCCCATCATTAAATGGTCTGCAAGCATGCAGTTTGTTTTTAATTTGAATAGGCCCACGAGTTATAAATAAAGTTGACACTTGGTGAATGTGAGGCCTATCTCAATTTTAAATTCACAGGGTTTCTTTCTTCTTTATTGGCAGTGAAACACATTTTTTCACTGGTTTTCTGGACACCATTACACACACATGTATATATTTTTTTGAGCGAGATAGCCACCAATGATGAGAAATGTGGGCACGACTGGTGAGAACCAACCAGTAAGCTCCTATGGTGTTGCGCACGTGAGGTGCTATCTCGTTTGTTCACATATTTTTGTTTCACATACACCATTCTAAGTGGAGGGTATTTGTTTAAGAACACTGTGACATATAGTTTGAAGGTTGTGTTTTCTCTATAAAAATATAGGGCCAGAATGAGTAGGGACAATACCTATGTAGTATGAAGGGTTGTTGTTGGGGTATATAAAATGAATCCCCCATCCCACTCATAAAGTTGATAGAATCAAGTGCCTGCTGATGATCAGGTCTGGTGGTATTTGTTGGATATTTTGAGTGGAGGGCGACCTGATCACTTTTCCCTCTGCAGCTCCTTATTGTGAGAGATTGGCTCGAGTGATGACAATGGTGGTGGGGGAGCAGGTCCCAGTAGAGGCAAGATGGCTTATCCTCGGGGTGACTGGCAAAATAGTATGGCCCAAATGGACCACAACATGGCTTGCCCTGGCAGGAGTGATGGCAAAGCGGAACATCGCCCGAGCATGGGGTGCTAGTGCAGCCCCAACAGTGGACTCCTGGGAAGACGATCTAGACTGGTGCCAGCGGGCTGAGCAGACAGTGTACCAGAGTAGGGGATGCCCACGCAAATGGGAAAAGATATGGGGGGCCTGGGTGAACTACAGAACCGGTCAGTTTCTACCATAACAGAGGGCTTCAGGCACTTCAAGGAACACGTCGAATGGTTGTATCCTACGTCATGTCGGTAGGAAGGGCAGGCCACTGGGAGGATTGAATTGCTGCACCTGCTATGTATTTATGTACCCCAAACCACATATAATGTATAATGTATTCTCCTCTGAAGCATGTGTTTTCTGGTTAATAAAAAGAATTAAAAAAAAAAGTTTGTCACCGCCATTGTCGAGCGACAGTGAGGACCTAGATGGGTGTCGATGTCAATCTTGACTGCCAAACGATGTGCACATGTAGAGCTAGCTTCTTGCAAGGAAGAATGGCGGTCAAAATTAGGCCAACAAGTGAAAGTGCTGTCCCAAGATCACACTGAAAGTGAATGGGTGCTGCATACCATTTATCATAGGCAGTGGCGCGTTTATAAGCATTATGCCGGTAGAGAAGTACAATGAACTGTCTCCAGTGCCCCATTTAACTCTGTCGAAAAACAAAGTGTATACGTGGGCTGCTTCAACGCCACTGCAAAGTCAAGGTTCATTCATAGCCACTGTGAAATAAAAAATTACGAAACTACAAGCGCCAATTTATGTCTTGCCCTGCGCTTCATCAAGCACATGTTTACTCAGTTTCAGTATTGCTGCTGACATGGGGCTGATTTCTGTGAACTACAATGTCAATGCCTATCGCGATATAGTGAATCAGTTTCCTTCTTTGTTTCATGGATTAGCAAGGCTTAAGACCATGATAGTGCAACTTCCCATAAATGAGGACATTCATCCTGTTGCTCAACAACAACATCGAATTGCAATCCATTTACAAGAGGCTGGTGAGAAAGAACTTGATACCTTATTAAAGCTTGACATCATTGAGCGATCCACTGGTCCGACGCCATGGGTATCACCAATAGTGGTAGTGTCGAAAAAGGATAGTGGAGGAGTTGTGCGCATCTGCATGGATATGCGCCTGGCAAACAAGGCGATTGGAAGAGAACGACATCCAGGTACGCACATTGCTGACATGATTATGCTGCTGAATGGAGCAAAAGTATTTTCCTGCCTGTAGGAAGGTGGAATCTGACTGCATGGTTACCCCAACTTTTTTCCTGGTGTTTTGCTGGTTTTTGACTAGTCTGACTGGGATCCTGCTATCCAGGACCCCAGTCTATCTGCTTTCTCCCTAAATTGGTTGTGCATGTACTTTAAGTACACTCCAGATTGGATTATGGGGTACACTTATCAGTCCCTAGTATACGGTACACCATGTACCCAGGGCATAGGTACCCCAGAGCCCTCCCAGGGGCTGAAGCTTGTATTGTGCCACCCCTGAGAGGCCATTCAAAATGACACCACAGGTCTGCTACTGCAATCTGTGTAAGGAGGTGCATGCACCTCTTACTTAGATATAGGTTACCTATATCTATTCTAAATCACTACACATAGAAACCTATCAGTCACCCCTATGGCAGGCCTTATCAATCCTGAAGGCAGGGTGCTGGGTTTTGTGTGAGAGGGTGCCCCTGCATGAGCAGAGCCCCTCTGCAGCCTTCGGAATCTATTCTCCGGGGTTGTCTGTGATGCAGCCAACCATATATTCTTAAGTGCATTATAACCTCGCGGTAAATGCTAACTTTAAAACGGCTGCTTAGAAACCTGTTGTGTTTGGTGTCAAACACCTTGGAATCATACCTCCACACCAGTAACTGGTGTGGGAGGTATGATTCCTCCCTTGTAGAACCACTACTATGGGTCACCGGTCTACCCGGTAGCAGCTTTCTCGACCTGGGCAGCACAAAATGGATGCTGCCAGCCACAGACACGAGTCTGCCCTCCTGCTGCTGAGCCAAGCTCGAGCAGAGGAAGGCCTGACAATAGGTTTCCTGTCACAGGGAGGTGTGACCACCTCTCAGACAGGCTTTAGTGTATTGGGGCTGGGTGGGTGCACTCTTAGAGTGCCAGAAAGTCTGCACTGGGGGCACATTTGGTGTCCCCGTGCATAGTCCAGCTCAAACCGGTTGCAGGAGCCATTTGCTCCTGCTCTGGCGCGAAACTGGACAAAGGACATGGGTGTAGCCACCCCTCTGTCCTGACCCTCCCTAGGTGGGTCCCCAGAGTTAGTCCAACCCCTTCCTTGGGTATAAAGTAGGAAACCTGACTACAGGACTTTAGATTTTACCTGGACTAAACTCTGCAAGCAGAAACCAAGTACTTCGACGGTCTACACTTCGCTGGACGACAGAAGAATCTCCCTTGGAGTAAAGGAGTTACTCCCCTGCAGCAGCAGGCACCTAAACGCATCTGACCGGTTTGCATCTCCCAAGCTCCTGAGGACTCCGAAGATTTCTGCAACACTGGAGGTGGGTTCCAGAGTGTCCCTGAGGTCGATCTACTCTCTTAGCAATCCTGAGACCAGTATCCCTCGTGGGGACCGTGCAACCCGAACCCCTGTGCACGGTGTACTTTTGCAGCAGCATATGCTTTTTGGCAATCCCTGAGGCTGTGCTTTAGACTCCATGTAGTCCCGACCCCGAGCAGCATTTCCACCAAAGATCTCCGGCCTCCACTCCACGAGTGCTCTGTGGGCTGGTGCTTTGCAATTCAGCTTGAGGTCCCTTTGCGATCCCTGGTCCGTTGGCCTGTGGGTCCTGACTAGGGTCACTTTGACTTTCCTTGGGCTTCCCTGGTTGCTCCAGACGTGCCCTGACTCCCCATAGCTTGGAGAGTCTCCTGGACCTTGCTGGTCCATACCGTAACTTGTTTCCTCTGCCCGCATGGGTTGCCTTTGCCAAGGCTTGTTGGTGTTCAATCCGGACACTGACCCCTCAGCACTTGACATCCTTTGTGGGATAGCTCACCTCCAGACTTTGGTTGTTGTCAACGTCTCCTGGTCCCCGTGGCTGCAGAGTCAAGCATCCTATCTTCACACCTGAAGCACCCGACATCGGTGGGCATCCGTCTATCGAGCCCCTGGTCACCCTTAAGTGACCCAGACTCTGTCCCCTCTGCTTTCAGGTTCTTCTCACCTCAGATCCAGGCTTGGATTCCACCGGACACTTTTCATCTTCCCGGCAGCAGTACTTCTTCGCATCACGCCATTGAAAACAACAAGGGTTTCCGACACCACTTGACCCCTATGCACCCGGCTCCTCTGGGATAGGTAACACGAGTACCTCGGTACTCACAAGGGTGCTGGCCTTAGAACCTTCCATGTTCCAAAGGGTTTGCTTGAAGTCCTCTCCGAAGTGTCCTCAAACTGTAATTTTCCAACCGCGACTTTCCCATAGAGTTGTTCGGAGCTCGCGTCTGTGTTCCCACACTGCACCCGTCCTCCGTGGGCTCCCTGTGTCACTCCTTTGGGTGGTTCCTTGGGGTCCCAGCGATTCTATGTGCTCTAGGCACTGTGTCTATTGAAGTCGTGGTTGTTATACCACTTTCTTAGTATATGGTTCGGTCTCCCCCTCGAGCCCGCTGTGTATTGTGCTATTTACTGTCGTTCTATTGATTAAGTATTGTGTGCTTTATGTTCTAATCTCACATAGAGATTAGTAGAGAGTGTTTAGTAATAAATACATATTTTTTATATAACACTTGTGTGCTTCTCCTTTTATTTGGTCACTTAGGAAGTTCTGTTCTGGTAAAACAAGCTGCTTTACATTCCTTCAAGATTAAGCCTGAAGGCTGCTCTCCATAGCTACCACTAGGATAGCTTTCATAAAGGTTATCTTTGACCTAATCATCAATAAGGGTCGTTTGGACTGGTGCAAGGTGCCCACTTTAATTAGTGGACAGCATATACCAGGCCAACTTCGCACATTGGTGTGCAGCAGTTGGGATTCAAGCTTGCTATTGTTTTCCCAGATAAATCTCATTGAGTGATTAACTGAAAACCACTAAAAGTATTAGGTACATATAATACATCAAGATTTGAATAAAGTAAGTTCTACTGAACTTGGAGTTGGGTAAGTCAAGGGTCTAGCTCACCCTTTCTCCAACTCAAGAGAGTTTAGTCTCCACTAGGTTAGGTAGGTGCCTTCACCACATAACACTAGTATGTCTTCTAGAGGAGAAGCCAGTGGCTCTCTGCCAACTAGGTATGACCATCTCTCATTTCAGGAATTGAGAAATATGTGTACATCTAGGAAGCTGAGGACAGGGAGAAGTGCAAGCACCCAACGTCTAATAGAGATGTTGCTCTTGGATGACCTCAGAAAGACCCCAGGGTCTGATGAAGTAGAAAGAGTGGGTGGGACAGGAGATGAGGAAAGAGCAGGAAGTGAACACTTCTTTGATCTAGACTCAAACCCTGGCCAGGAGGATCAAGATGATCTTAACCTGGAAAATCCAACTCTTCCTTCAGGTGGGGGAGAAGGCCCCAGTGGACCTCTCTTTACTCCACCAGGAAGAGTACAGAGTTTGCCTAGAAGATCCAGAACTCCCTCTGTGGAGTCTAATCATTCAGGTACTTCTGCAAGGACCTCTGTGTCTAATAAGAGGGAATCCTCTTATCACAAACATTGCCAATTTTTAGAGATTGAGAGAATCAAGCTCAGGCTCAAGAGAGAGCAATTGGCCATAGACAGGGAATCCTTAGAGCTCCAGAGAGCAACCAGAAGATTGGGACTGGAGTCCCATGGTGGCAGCAATAGTGTCCCCAGAACTAGAGAGTATTCTCATGATCATAGGAACCTGAACAAGATAGTCCCTCCCTATCAGAGTGGGGATGACATCAACAAATGGATAACTGCACTAGAGAGGGCCTGTAAAGTACAGAGGGTCCCTCAGGAGCAGTGGGCAGCTATCTTGTGGCTCTCCTTTGCTGACAAAGGTAGAGATAAGCTCCTCACTGTTAGAGAAGAGGATGCTGACAATTACACAGTCTTGAAGAGTGCTCTCATTGATGGGTTTGGCTTAACCACTGAGCAATACAGGATTAAGTTCAGAGACACCCAGAAAGCACAGACTCAGGACTGGGTTGACTTTGTAGATTGTGCTACTAAGGCTCTGGAAGGTTCGATACATGGCAGCAAAGTGCATGACTATTTAGGATTGTACAATTTGATTATGAGGGAGCAGATCCTTAATAATTGTCAAAAACAGCTTTTGCACCAGTACCTGGTGGACTCAGATCTGACTTCTCCCCAAGAATTGGGAAAGAAGGCAGATAAATGGGTCAGAACCAGGGTGAAGCCAAAGAACCAGGGTGGTGACCAGAAGAAAGATTCTTCCAAGACCCAAGAGAAAGGTGGGGATAAGTCAAAAGACAAGTCCACTACAGGGCCCCAAAAGTCCTCTTCTGGGGGTGGGTCCCAAACCCCTTCCTCCCCTGAAAAGAAACCTTATTGCTTTGTCTGTAAAAAGCCAGGCCACTGGAAAAATGATCCCAATTGTCCAAAGGTCAGCAACAATTAAAATGTTCCTCCAAGCACTACTACCATTCCTCCTGGTACTACCAGTAGTAATCCCCCAGGTGGTACTAGTGCACCCAAAACGTTAGGTGGGTTGGTATGGGGAACTGAGGTAGACCCCAGCTTATCAAGGTCCTCCTCACAGGCCTCCTTAGTCGGTGATGGTGGCATGGGATTTGCCACCTTTACTGTCAGTCCTAATTCTTTGGGCAAGTACAGACAGGAGCCACTGATCAATGGTCAGAAAGCTGTGGCCTTTAGGGACACAGGGGCTAGTGTCACCATGGTGACAGGGAACCTAGTACCCCCTCAGCAGCTTTTACCTGAGTTTCAGTACCAGGTGACCAACATTGATGGTATCAGGACAGATCATCCCATGGCTATAGTCAATCTCAGCTGGGGAGGGGTCACTGGCCCAAAGAGAGTGGCAGTATTCCCAAACTTGCCTGTAGATTGCCTGTTGGGTAATGATCTAGAAATTTCAGCCTGGGCTGAAGTTGAACACCAGATATACAAACAAGTGGTTCTGTCGGGAAGGAAACAATTGCTTTGTACGATATGGAAACAAACTTAAAAACGTCAACAATTATAGACTGAAGGGAATGATTCACAGTCAAAGACTTTTTGTACGGAACACACCACAAAGACACAATAATTTTTTAGCCACACAAAATGATCTTTGTATTGCATGAGTATCATGTACATATATTAATGAATATGGCTGTCAATAAAGCAATACAAAATACGACGATAAGGTGAATTAAAGTGCAAGTGAAGTGACTAGTGATGACTAAATAAATAAGGTGCTGTACATAATATACAAGTGGATCAAACATGAGACAATAAAATGATTATAGTATACTGTTCAATCATTAAAGCATAAATACAGAGCCCAAGTACGACTTTAAATTGGGTTCCGCGAAGTTGCATGAACTAGTATAAATTTAACGTCGACATTTCGACCCTAGGTAGAAGCGCAACTTGAATAAGCGTCAGGGGTGGGTCTTCATCAGGACGGGGTTGGAGAAATTAAATGTTGACAGCCGCAAATGTTTTCAGGGATCCTGTATCAAGAATTGATGGGGATCCAATGTGATATCAATCACAAGGAGACCTACACCAGGGGTTGTGGTCTCATAGAATGAATTCCGCATGTGCTCCACCAGCCGGTTGGAGACGGGAAATTAAGTTTAAAGGACGCCGCCGTCAAGCAATCATTCCTACTGTGAGCCTGGACCTATTCTGTCCGATATTTCTCTGCATTTTTCAGGATGTTGTTCATTGCATATTACAGTCAGTCACAAATGCTTTGAATTACAGTGATGACATACTAGTTTTTGGGGCCACATGAAAGGAACATGATAAAGCTCTTACACAAGTGTGTCGTATACTTGCTGATGCAGATCACACTTTAAATGCTGCAAATTGTGAGTTTCATCAAACCAAACTCAAGTTCTTTGGCCATGTCTTTTTTGATGGGGAAATGACTCCAGACCTGAACAAGGGACAAGCCTTGTCATCCACTTCTCCCACACAAGATGTAACTATGCTGAGATTCTTCCTTGGCATGGTTAGTTACCGTTCAAGGTATCTACGTGACTTTGCCACTCTAAATGCTCCATTGAGAGACTTAATGAAATGAAATGTCCCATTTCAATGGTCAAGTGAATGTGAACAAAGCTACAAGAAAATCAAGCATGCACTTGAGAACGCAACTGAAATGGCATACTTTGATCTGAAATTGCAGACAGAGGTTGTTGTTGATGTGGACCCAGTGGGGTTGGGAGCCATCCTTGCCCAGCACACCGAACATCCTAATGCCCTCAAGTCACATTGCGGCTTAAGCTAGCTGAAGTTTGTCAACAACATAACGTGCTTATTCACCACCCAAAAAAAAGCCTAGATGTAGTGTGGGATTGTGAACATTTTCATGTGTTCCTTTATGGAAAACATTAACAGTTGCCCCTGACAGCCAAGCATTGCTTACCATTTTAGGCAATCCTAAAGCCAAGATGCCCCCTTGCATTGAGAGGTGGAGGTTGCAATTGCAGGAGTATGATTATATGTCCAGGAAAAGATGAACACCCTGCTCACTACTTCTCATGTGTGCCAATACAGTGTCATGGCACTACTTCTAAAGCGGCTGATGCCTATGTTAACTTCGGTTGTATGACGGAACCCTGCATGCATTTATCCCGCATGCCTTTACAACACAGTCACTACTGCAATGTTATCACGCGTTACTTTGCTGCGCAAGTTGTTACAACGACTTGCCTTAAGGGGGTGCTGGACTATGGAACAGTATAAATTACTATTCCAACTCCAGTCTAAGCAACAATGGGGAACGTGTCGGACTTAAAATTCAACACCAGTCCAACAACGCGCCCCCTAAAGCAAATCAGTATGACTTTCGGGTTAAAGGAACGTGTGGTAAAGTCGCAGTCGGAGTAGTGACTGCGTTTTAAAGGCAGGTCATGGTTCTGACTGCAGGATAAAGGATGTTTCCCATTAACTTCATTCTGAAGTCCAGCACCCCTGCTGCCATATCAATAGAACAAATCATTGCTGCCACGTGTACTGACAAAGATTTGCTATTACTCAAAGACATTATTACACACAAATCGGGCAAAGACACACTCAAACTCTTCATGATGACTTTGAATACCAGAAATTCAAAAATGTGCAAGAAGAACTTTCAGTTACTCCAGAAGGCATCATCTTACGATGGTCGACAATTGTCAGACACCTGGGGGCCTGAGGCAGCAAGTTATTGAACTGGCCAATGAGGGACACCGTGGGGTTGTTGCTACGAAACAAGCTTTACGGTACTGACTGTGGTTGCCCCGTCTTGATGAA
This sequence comes from Calotriton arnoldi, assembly GCA_963921515.1. Lineage (NCBI taxonomy): Eukaryota > Metazoa > Chordata > Amphibia > Caudata > Salamandridae > Calotriton > Calotriton arnoldi. Next base: position 3,087,556 of record CAWUFW010001064.1, read on the forward strand.
AGAGTTGAAAAAGAGTTAAATGCCTGTCATTTGTACAACTGTATGTCATCTAAGATAACCCCACATCCCTTAAACATGTCTGATATCCCAAAGCATGCATGGGAGAAGATTGCAATTGATTTCTTTGGAACCCTTGACGATGGACATCATTTACTAGTAATTGTTGATGAATATTCCCGTTTTCCTCTGGTGAAGGATCTGTCGTCAACTACTCATTTTTTTAAAATATCTTTATTACATTTTATCTTTTCTGTTACATATAACCTAAACATCGGTATATATCGCACTTATAATAGCATTATCGGTACTATGTCGCTGTGTACATAAATCAAGGTGTTTCCATCTTACAATCTCAGTATAGTTTTCGTCGACAGCGCATGATGCGATGTGCATTTGTCAAATAATCCAGGCGCCGTCAGCCCACACATACTGTTATCCCTAATTGAGGAGCGAGATATGTCTACCATGTGCGCCTCTTCCCAACAGTGGTCATCAATGTGTAAGCATATCGATGTACACAAAAGTGCGCGGCCCACATTCAGCTCAACTTTGACATTGTAACACAGAACGTTTCATGGGCGATAAAAATATAAATGCCGTTGCTGATTATTAGATATCTTCTTTTGTAACATTTTAACCACAACTAATGAGAACCAAAATAATAGCAAAAGAAAGGAGATATCAACTACTTTAAGGAATATGTATCCAGTATGTAGAGTGCCGTTCGAGCTTAGTCATGCCTAGGCTTGTGTGTTCATAGTGAATGTGAATCGCTGTTCCTGTGCTATGGACAGTTGTGAGAAAGTGCCATCTTTCTTGCATGGTATGCCCCCACTTTTTGCTGAATTGCTGATGTGCTTTGACTGAGTGTGCCCTGGGCTCCTGCCAACCAGGTACCCAGGGCCTGTGTTCCTTCCCTAAAACTGCATTGATACCTACACCCAATTGGCATCCTTGGCCACAGGTCAGCCCCTGGTAAATGGTACCATGGGTACCCAGGGCACTGTGACCAGAGAAGGCCCCTAAGGGCTGCAGCACTTGTTGTGCCACCCTTAGGGACCCTGTACCTTTACACACACACACTGCCTTTGCAGGCTGCGTGTCTTGGTGCAGAACAAAAGTGAAGAGTCGACATGGCACACATCCCTGTGTGCCATGCCTACAAGCCACTGCCCTGGCCTAGGTCAGCCACCCCTCTAGCTGGGTGCACTATGCCAGTGGTGAGGGCACAGAGGCATGAGCCCTGTGCCCCTACAGTGCCCAAGTCCATTCTTGGGCATTGTAAGTGCAGTGCTGCCATTAAGAGTATATGGTGCTGGGAGTCTGTCATTACGAACTCCACAGCACCATAATGGCCCCACTGAAAACTAAGAAGTTTGGTATCAAACTTCTCAGCACATTAAACCCCCACTGATGCCAGTGTGGGATTTAATGTAGAACGCACTCCAGAGGGCATCTTAGAGATGCCCCCTGAAACCAACCCGACCTCCAGTGTCCGGACTGAGTGGCTGCCCAGGCTGCCACCACCAGACATGTTTCTGGACCCCTGGGTCGGGAGCCTCTGCTCTCAGGGGCCTGAAACAATGCGCATCCTGGGGCGAGGTGCCAAAGCCTCCTCCCCCAGGATGGGCAGGGGAAGCTTCAAAGGCCTGTCACCTTTTGAGCTTCCCCAGACCATTTGCTGCTCCCAGCAAACTGGTCCCCACTGGTTCTACCCCCACTTCTGGCGAGAGAACCGGCGGGAAAACCAGAGGCAGGAAATGGGTTGTGCCCACCTCTGCCAACTCCACCCCTAAGGTGGGGGAGGCGAGGTGAAGCACAAGCTCGAGTCCCCGCCATCTTGAGGATGGGGGACCCAGCCAACCAGGGACAGGCTCCTGCCCCCTCCCACTGGAGAGTGGCAGAATAGGGGTGTACCCACCCCAGGGACGGGACCCATTGGTCCCTGCCCTTACCTACCTGTAACCACCCCTAAATTTAGTATTTAGGGGCTCCCTGAACCTTCCTTCCTCAGTTCCCGAATCCAAAAACAAGAAGAGAAGACGAAGCAAGAAGACCAGCTGTGCAGCTGCTAACAAGGAGGCGACGACAACTGACTTGGCCCCAGCCCTACCGGCCTGTCGACCTCCGAACCTGCTCCTGCGGAACCCCGGCCTCAGCAACCTCAAAACCCCGGAGGACCTGACTTCTGTGCCGCAGCCTTCAACCCAGGGACTCCCACGAGCAGTGGTACTGTTCAAAAGAAAAACTACAAAAGAACCGGCCCTGGCACGGAACCGCGAAACCTGCACACTCTGCACCCGCCGAGCCCAGCCTGTGCCTGAGTGAACAAAGACTTTGAGGACGTCCCCCCGGCGATTCTGACCTGGAATCCAGTGCCCAAAGACCCTCCTCGGCGACCCAGACGACGCCTGCAGCCTCAGGACAAGGGACCCCTCCAACCGCGACCAGCAGGGGGTAAGATTTCCCGACCTCAAAAGACCCCCCTGCACTCAGCGCCCCACGGCCCCCTGTGCCCAACTCCTGGGTGTCTACCTATCCTCCAAGACCCCAACTTACCTCTCGAAGTGTTGGTCGCTCCTGAAGAGTCACCGTCCCCAAGCCTGCAGCCTTTGTTCACCTTCCACGATCTCCATTGGTTAACATTGAGCGCCCAACGGCTCAAAAGCACCCTGCACCCAGCCGCCCGAGTGCCCCTGGAAGTGCAACCTCTACCCTAACCTACTTCCCCATTTGCCCTGAGCAAGTGACCAGGAGCCCAGCTCCCACAGCCGCGTGGCCTGCTTGCCAGCAGCCACCAACCCGAGGCCCCCTGCCTGCCATAGGATAACATTGGGCCTACTCACTCTGCACCCGGCCGCCCCTGTGCCGCTGAGGGTGTAACAACTGTACTTACCTGATCCTGGGGGACCCCTGAGTCTATGCCCAGAACCTTAACTCTGCCAGTCGAGTACTTACCCAAAGACCGATAACTCACTTTTCTTCCATAGGGTAACACTGACTGGCTCCCCCTGGAATTTCTTCTAAGTGTGAAGTTTTGAAACTTTAAAATATTCACCTAAAATCAACCGAGTCACGAAAACGAAAATACTCACCTGCTATTAGAAGAGATCCCGGTGCTGGATCGGGGTGCCCAGCACTGACCCTAAAAAGTAATCACAACGTTACTTACCGCTAACTCAATTTTCTTCCATAGGGATCCATTGACTGGTTTTCTGTGAAATTTCTTCTAAGTGTCCACTTTTGAAATACTAAAATATTGTTTAAAAATCACAACAGTAACGAATTCCGAATTACTCACCTGCTATCAGGAGAGACGTCAGTACTGCATCTTTTAGCCCAGTACCAACCATGTAAAGTAATTTTAACCGTACTTACCAGTAACTTGCAATTCCTGCCATAGGATATCATTGCCTGCTTTTTGCTGAAAAAGTTTCTAAGTGTCGATTTCTGAATCTTACAAATATTCTTTAAAAATCGTGCCAACGATACAAACGTAATTACTTACCTGTTTTAGATAGATATCCCAGTGCTGACTCTGAGAACCCAGCACTGACTTACAAAAGTAACGTAAACCTACTTTGCTTGCAAACTGCATTTCCTTCCATAGGATAACATTGGTAATTTTACCCAGAAAAGTTTCTAAGTGTCAACTTTTGAAATACAGTAATATTCCTCAAAAATCACTACTATAACCAAAACGCTTTTTCTTACCTGTTTACAGGAAGTGTCCCAGGACTGAATCCAGGATCCAGTCCTGTGGTTAGAGAAGTAATCTACAAAGTAATTAATTGCAATTAACCAAAACTGTCCATTGAGCTCAATGTTACATTGTGTTTGAACTTGTGTTGCCTCTTGCACCAACTGTGACTACTATCATCAAACAGTCTATTGCCTATTTGTAAAGTGGTTAACCAAAGCATCTCATTCTGAGAAAGTATATTCTGATACCTATTGTTGGTTCTAAAATAAAACAAGCATATATTTTTATATACAAACCATTGGCCTAGAGTTCAGTTCTTGAGTGTGTGGCTTCATTTGCTGACTGAGTGTGTACAACAAATGCCTTACACTGTCCTCTGATACTGCCTTACTGCTCGACCAAGCTACCACTTTGGAGAGTAAGGTTATATCTAACTTTAGCCTCTGCCAAACCTCTGGGGACTGTGGACCCTGTGCACCCTGAACCTCCCTTGGGTTCAGGATATACAGAGCCACTTTCCTACAACAGTTGCATGGACACTAGGGCATCTTGTGGCAGAAGACGTGGCTATGAATTATCATTAAGGAATGTGAGGTCATTGCCCAACCCAGCAGCTGTGGCAGAGGTTTCTTATGATTGCAGCGTCTCCGCTGCACCTAAGCAACATGTCAGGTATTATCCCCCGCCTGTTGCGTAGAGGGTGCACGCAATGTGGCGTTAGAGTGTGTAAGGGCTTTGAAGACATCATCCCAGGATTGTGCAATGGGATATTTTCGCAACCCTGCTGTTTCTTCCCTATGAAGGATAGTGCTCTCCGCCTGCGCCCAAACCTCTAGGGATTTTATCCAGTGGAGTACCTCTGGAGGTTCCTTGTGCTTCCATCTCTTAGTTATCAGCCGTTTCGCGGTTATTAGGCCTAGATCGCGAAATCTAGAACTTACTTTGTTAGCTTTAGTGCGCTTGTAAAATCCCAGGATACAAACCTCCCATGTGGTAGGCACCTCGGTGCTAGTGCAGTTAGTAAGTGTTTCTGTTATCGCGCGCCAGTAGGATAGAAGCAGGGGGCAAGACCACAACATATGTAGCAGGTCAGCGTCCAGGAGACGGCATCTCGGGCATTCGGATGTGTTAATGTTAAAATATTTATTGATCTTGTCTGGTGAGAGATACACTCTATGCAATATATATGTTTGTATAAGCTTAAAACGTGAATTGCGTGGTATGTGCGTGGCGCTGGCTAGGACACGTTCCCATTCCTTATCGGTCCAGGGTCAGCCTCTGTCCTCAGCCCAGCGTGCGCGGAGTCTCTGTGGTGGTTTTAATACGTGGATAAGCAGGGCTTGTACCAGCCAGTGGATCGCATGCGACCCCTCCCCCATTACATGCAAATACTGCAATAACTGATGTGTCCATGGCTCGTTTGTCAGGTCTCCCCATGCTAGCGTCAGCGTCCGTATGATGGCTGCATGTAGAAGGAACTGGCCCACCGGCAAACCATTAACTGCCGTCAGGGTCGCGAACGGCAGAAGGGCACCGTCTGCGTATAAGTCTCCTAGCGTCTCCACTCCTGCTTCGGTCCAGGACGTCAGTGCTACGTCTGTTATAGAGTCTCTGCCTCTGGGTGTCCCGACTAGTGGCAGTATTGGGGCATAAGGGACCGTATCTTTTGTGAGTTGAAGGCTCCTCCTATAACATCTATGAGCTAATTCAATATGCATCTGTGTCGGGCGGGGGATCTTCGCCAGCGGGTGAAACAAACTATAGATCTGAGTCTGCGTCCATGTTGAGGACTCGGTCGCCGTGTCTGCCAGGTTCTTGCCACTCAGCCACTTTGTGACCCACTGTAGCTGCGCAGCTAGGTAATATAGTTCCAAATGAGGAACTGCCAAGCCTCCACATTCCGGTGGCGCATACAATTTCTGCAGTGCTATCCTGGGTCGCCCCGTATTCCAGATTAGGCCTCGGGTTAGTCCCTCCAGCTCCCGAAATAGTCGTACCGGAACATATACCGGAAGGTTTGCAAAATAATACAGTAGCCTTGGCAGTACTATCATTTTGGTCAGGGTAATGCGACTCATCACATTGAGCGGTAGAGTCTTCCAGAATTGCATCTGCGCCCTTACGGAGGAAATAGCGCGCACTAGGTTACCCTCCAATACGTCTACTGGGGACCTGTAAATATATATGCCCAGGTACCTGAACGTAGTCGGGTACCAAGCAAGTGCAGCCCCGTTAATTATTATATCCGTCACCGCCACATCCTCGCGGAAAGAGTAGGCGCCTGATTTAGCCCAATTTACCTTGAGGCCTGACACTTCCTCGAAGCTACGGAACAGTGCGGATATGGCCGGCGGTACAGCATGCAGGTCTCTTATGTACAGCAGCAGGTCGTCTGCATATAGGGACACTGTGTGGAGTCCATCATTCAAGGGGACGCCCCAGTCTGCGCCACTCTCTCGGAGGAGAGCCGCTAAAGGCTCCATTGCAAGAGAAAAGAGCAACGGGGACAAAGGTCATCCCTGCCTGGTTCCTCGTCTAACCCTGATCGTATCAGAAAGGAGCCTACCCATGCGAGCCCGTACTGTGGGGCGCTGATACAGTAGTTGCACTAGTTGCAAATACCCGTCCCCTAGCTCGTACTTACGCAGGACCGCTGAAAGATAGGGCCACTCCAACGAATCGAAGGCCTTCTCCAGGTCCAGCACTAGACAACCAGACCGTGGCCAGTTCTTCGTTGCGTACTTCTGGACTCTAAACAGTCTGCGTATATTAAGAGAGGTGCTCCTGGTTGGGACAAATCCATTTTGATCGTTATGTACCAGAGTTGGCACAAACGGGGCTATCCGTTTAGCTAGGGCGGAGGCAAGTATTTTATAGTCTGTGTTCAACAGAGCCAGTGGACGGTAGGAGCCCAGGAGTTCAGGGTCTCTGCCCGGCTTTAAGAGGGAGACCAGCGTTGCCTCATTTTACGTGGGTGTGAGCGCTGAGTCATCTAAAGCTGCCGCATATACCCGCAGCAACTCCGGTATCAATATGTCCGAGTAGGCCTTGTAAAATTCAGCCGGTAGTCCATCTGGACCCGGAGATTTGCCATTCGAGAGGGAGAAAATACTATCTCTTATTTCCTCCGGTAGCAGAGGGGCACCCAATTCCTCTTGTTGGTGCTCTGTCAGTTGCGGCAGCGTTAGGGTGGAAAGAAATTCCCGTATGACCGCATCGGTTGCTAGCAAGCAAGACCTGTACATCGTGGAGTAGTATTCCACAAAAGCGTGGTGTATTTCACTCTGGGTATGCACCGTGACGCCTTGTGTGTTCTGTAGGGATGTTACTGGCGTAGTGACTGTATCTTGCCGTATCAGCCACGACAATAACTTGCCAGGCTTGTCTCCCATATGGTGGGTACGCGCTGAGTGTGCTGCATAGTTCAAATTGCGGAGCCGGTCTAGCAATCTGGAGTGTTCCTCTCTGTCTTGCTCTAAGGATCCTGCATTGCCCCCTGGCGCTTCTCCCTCTCTTCGGAGCAGTTGATTCTCAAGGTGTGTGAGTGAAGCCTCCAATTGCCTCCGCATGCCCGCCTGTGCACAGAGGCAATCGCCCCTTATCACTACCTTAAACGCATCCCATTCTACCTGAGGCGTCGTGGCTGTGTCAGCATTTTCTTCAAAGTATTGGGTGATGTTAGCGGCTAGTAGGCTACGAAAGGGTGCGTCCAATAGCATATCTGGTTGCAACCGCCAGGTTGGAACTGGCGGGCGGGGGCGTTCCAATGACACCTCTAATATATGTGGGTTATGGTCTGAATGTGTCCTGCCTAAATAGTAGACTGCAGATATATATGGGAGCAACTCCTCCGAAAGCATGTAACGGTCTAACCGCACATGCAAGTTATGAGCACCTGAATAATAGGAATATACCCTGTCATGGGGGTAGCGATGTCTCCAGGCATCCCTCAGGCGCCATTGTGTTGCCCAGTTAGTGAACGCCTTCATGGCATTGTGCGTGTTTGTGCCCGGTAGAGGTGGAAAGGAGCGGTCCAGTGATACGTCAAGCACGCTATTATAGTCTCCCCCCAAGAACATAGGAATATCGTGCCATGGCGCTAGGACGTGCGATATATGGTAAAAAAAAAACAGCCTGCTCTGTGTTGGGAGCGTATAGTGATGCAAGCACAACCTGCCGGCCATCCAGTGTGCCCCTAACCGCAACATATCTGCCCTCCGTGTCTACCAATGACTGTGTGATTTTAAGTGGGACCCCTGGCCGCACCCATATTAGCGTGCCTCGCGCAAAAGCCGAGTACCCCGTGGCATACAATTGGCCACGCCATTGGCGGTGCAAGCGTTGGATTTCTGTTTTGGCCAGGTGAGTCTCTTGCAGAAGAGCTATTTGTATGTCATGCCGTTTAAGATATAAATATATCTGATACCTGCGCGATGGTGAATGCATGCCCCTCACATTCCATGTGCCAAATTTAAGTGAAGACATAGTCCTTACAATGTGCGAAGTGGTCATGTGTCTGTAGCGATCCAACAAACATGTATGGTGCATATGACCTGGCAATGCATAACATTCCTAGCATACTGACTCTTGGTATGTTGTGCTGTATGAATCGGCATACAATATAGGATATCTCACAATAAAACCAAAACAAGAACACAATCATAAACAATTCCAAAAGGGCGAAAATGCAACCAGCAATCGTCCAAACTCTCAATAGAGATAACAGTCAAAACGATCTGGGGGGATGCGCTGCGTGCTACGCTTAGGTAGCTTACAATTCGTGTGTCCAGTGTCTCAGAGGCTCCCCGTCTTCAGGCAAAATACAATATAAAAAATAAAAACAAAAGAGAGGGCAGTCTGTGCACCCCGGCTCAAGAACACTCGTCAAGCTAGCGATGTGTACCAGTGCCCACGTGACAGCAGCAGAGCTTGCGGTCGAGTCCCGCCCCCCCTCCCCACAACATGATATCACCCTTGACTCCCTGTGAACTCTCGGAATCACAGTAGCATCTATCACATATGGCTATACTGTTAGCAACTGCATATCCCCACATATATACCACCATACCTCAAATCATAGTCCAATCAAGGATAGGGTCTCGCAATGTTCATACTATTATGTCAGCCGTCTGTGGGGTGACATCCGGCTGTTCAGGTGAATCCTGTGAGTTCTGCAGGCCATATATTCGCTCGTCATCACTGGATAGGTCACGCTGACTGGAGTTGGATGCGTCCTCAGTCACCAAAGAGCCGCTGATCTCCGCTACTGCCTGCAGGGCGTCTCGTTGTCCGCTGAGGATCAAATCTGAGTGTGGTCCTACAGTTGGTGAAGTCGGTGTCCGCGTCCCTGCCAATCGACGCTCCCTCCGGCGGCGGCGGAAGGGGCCTCTCAGCTTCGGTAGGGCTGCTGTCGCGGCAGTGTCCCGGGGTCCCGCAGCAGTGAAGGTATCTAGCCAATCCTCTGCCTCTTCCGGCGTGGTAAAGAAGTGTGTTTTATCACTCGCAACCACTCGTAGGCGCGCCGGGAAGAGCAGAGAATATTTCAGGTTGTTTTGCCGAAGGCGTTTTTTCACCGCCATAAATGAGAACCTCTGTCTCTGCACCTGGATGGTATAGTCCGGAAAAAACATTATCTTATGATTGTCTATATGAATATCTTGCAGTTTCCTGGTTTCCTGTAGGATGGAGTCCCGGTCTCGGTAACTGAGGATTCGGAGGAGCAAGGGCCGTGGGTTCGACCCTGTGGGAGGGGGTCTCGCCGGAACTCTATGTGCACGCTCTATTACAAAGTGTGATGAGAGGGTCCCCTCAGGTAGTAGATCTCTGAGCCAATTTTCCATGTGCAAGGTAGGTTCCCTTCCTTCCCATCGTTCCGGCACACCCACTATGCGCACATTGTTTTGTCGTGCTCGCCCTTCAGCATCCTTGGTTCTGTCTTCCAGGAACTCCACGCGGTTCAATAAATCCTGTACATGTTTGTCTGTCTGAGTCACCTGAGGTTTGACGTCAGCGAGCGTGGTCTCCAGGACAGTGGTGCGGTCCGTTAGCTTCCGGTGTTCTGCATGCAGATGAGTGAGGTCGATGGCAACCTTGTCGATTTTAGATGCGGGTCTGATTGACGGTTTCTTCCAGCCGCTCCATTGTGGCAAGCACCGCATCCAGTTTGTTCGCAGTTTGGTCCGTGAGTCCCTGCTTCGCCATCTCGCCTGATTTAGACTTGGACGGCGGCGGTAGGGCCTGTGTTCCTCCCGTTCCGGTCCGCGCTCGGGTGCCACCCGACATGAGTCATAGAGTTCGCACACCTATGTTGTTCCGTGTATGGCAGGACCCCAATACGATGTCTCCAGGGCGCAAGCTTCACAGCGGGACCCGCATCGACGCCAATGGGTCGCGATCAGTAACCGCTTCACAGCTCGTGATTCAGAGCGGGCTGGCGGTTCGCAGCAGGCAGCCACACAGCGGGGGCCCACCTTATTTAATCACGCCGTGAGGGTCTGGGTAACATCTTCACCCGCTTTCTTCCTCCCTCCGCAGCAGTGTCCAGCAGTCAGTCTGGGGGGGCTCACGCAATGGAGACGTGCAGGTGGTTCAATAGGGGCTCCAACTGCTCCCCTTCTCCCACCGGTGGGTATTTATGGGGGGGGGGGGGGCGGCGGCAGGGTGAACAGCCGCAGTTTGTGTCCGTCGGGCTCACTCACCACAATCGCGCCGTGAGGGCAACGGCAGCGCAGGTGGCCTAGGCAGCGTCTTCCCCCGCCGCCCTTCACCCCCCACCACAGCGGCCAGCAGCTGATCCAGGGGACATCACGCAGCGGAGACGTGCAGGCAGTCCAATAGGGGCCCCAGCCGCATCCCGCCGCCCATCAATGGGTGGTTATACGGCGGCAGGATGAACAGCCGCAGTTCTCTTCCGTCGGCAGGGGCCCACCCACTGTAGTCGCGCCGTGAGGGCAACAGCGGTGTAGGCGATCCGGGCAGCGACGTCGTCCACGGTCCACTGCCTCCCGCCGCAGCAGCCAGCAGGCAATCCAGGGGCCCTACACGGCGGAGGCGGGCAGGCGATGCAGCAGGGGCTCCAATTCCACCCCGCTGCCCATCAGTGAGTATTCAGCTAGACGGCGGCAGGATAAACAGCTGCAGACCGCTCCTGCCGGTTCATTGCTTCTGCGCCATCTTTTGCGGTCTTGTGGGCGGAGCTAAGCCCCGGGCTCGCTTAGCCGGAGCTGACTGCACAGGAGTCGTGCACCGGGCGGCCCACCCAGACAGGATCCGTAAAGCGGGACCCAGGCGAGGTGGAATTAGCAGCGGCGCTCCGGGATGTTGTCGTGGTGAAGCCGTGTCTAGCAAGAGCCTCCGTGAGTGACTACATTCGGAGAGCAGGGCCTGTTGAGGGGAGCCTCCGACTGAGCTCTACCCAGACACGTCTGCCTCCATTGCAGTCATAGCCACGCCCCCCCTGTCGTCAACTACTCATGACAGAGTCACCGAGAGACTAGAAAGTATTTTTGCAACTGGGAGTGTTCCGTTGTTTTTGAAATCTGACAATGGTCCTCCTTTCAGTAGTCAGGAATTTAAAGACTTTCTCACTCATTTCAATATCAAGCATCAGAAAAGCATACCTCTCTGGCCACAGGCGAATGGTGTGGTTGAGAGATTTATGAGTACCCTAAAAAAAACGATCAGCGCACTGCGCTGGAAAAGCTTGGACTCAAATCAGTTCTTCACTCTACACTTCATGCCTGCAGGTCAACTCTGCATTCTATCACAGGTGAAAGCCCTGCCACCTCAATGTTTGGGAGAGCCATTGGCACCAATGTGCCACAATGGACCAATGAGAGCTCTATTGACTTTGATAAACTTCGAACCATTATTCATTTCACAAATGCAAAATGAAGACCTATGCAGACCGGTGCCGCTGTGCTAGAAACACTGGGGCATACTTACAACTAAAGTGGCAGAGCACGGCGTTAAGCCAAGAAGGCTAACGCCACTAGCCGTCACTTTAGAAATGCAGGGCTGCACCATATTTACAACAATACGGTGCAGCTCTGCGTTTCTCCCTGCGCTGGTGATATATTTAGCTGCCTAGCTCCAACACAGGCACCCTTGCACTGTAGTGGAAGGGTGTCTGCATTGTGGGAATAATTGTTTATGTACAGGAAGGTGTCCCTTCCTGCACATAAACAATCATAAATGGCGCTTTGTAACCTCTAGGTGTGCTGCTTGTGCAGCACACATAGAAGTTGCAACTACTCATTGTTAAAATGATTGTTTATGTGCAGGAAGGGACACCTTCCTGCATTTAAACAATCATCCATGGTGTTTTTCTGTTTCTATGTGTGCTGCACAATGCAGCACACATAGAAACAGCAAAAATGAGGAGAAATAAAGCATTTCTCCGCGTTGTGCCTGTTTAAGACCAGGTTTTCCCTGGTCTTAATTTTGGCACTGCCCAATATTTACGCCACGCCTGCAAATATGGGGCAGTGTCAAAATCAATGGGTGTTGAGGCGGGAACGCCCACCGCAACACCCATTACCCACTTCTTTCACGCTAAGTATAGCATGAAAGGTTGCCTTATTCACAAGGCGGCGTTGAGCAACATTAAGTGGTTTAACGCCGCCTTGTGAATAAGGCGAAGCCCCTACCACCACAGAAACATCGGAAAAAGTGATGTTTCCGTGGCGATAGGGGCTTGTAAATATGACCCACTGTGTTTAAAAGAGAAGACCAAGTGATCTTCAGGCAGAAACGGAAACGTAAGTCTGATGCTCCTTTTGATGCTGACCCACTGACGGTTGTGACCAGTAAAGTACATATGGTGACTGCTTACCGTCCTGGAAAGTCCAATACGCGAGATTCTTTGCATTTCATGCACCTGTCTCAACCTTTGCCAACTCCAGATGTCAGGAGTGAGACATATCCACCTGAGAGTCCAGAGAGCCCAGGGACTGTACCAATGTCACTGTCACCTGTGCCAGTAATGGACCCTTCTCAGGTATCTCCTCAACCTCACATGGCCAGATCTGGGCGATTGATTCAAGCCCCGAAAATACTTATCAAAGAGTTGTAATGTACATATGTATTATTAATACTTTTTATTTAAGAAAGGGGGAGATGTAGTGTCTTGTGAGTTAGAGATGACAGGACCCTTTTAGTTCCTGATGGACTCCGTAGAAAAGTGTCATAGGTGCGCGGGTGTGAGTCATAGAATTCATGATGTAGAATGTTCAGTTCATAGTTACACGCTGATGAATAAAGATGGGTAATACTAAACTTTGTGTGTGGTGTGATCATTCACAAGTACCCGGGCTGGTCTAGGACGCTACATCAGTAAGAAAACATTAAAATTACTTAATAAAATGCAGACTTTCATAGGGAGACAAGCAGGCCCTAAAGTACAGGAAGTACAAAAAAGTTGATAGTGACATCGTGCTGCTCCGTGCTCTATTTGCACGACTGATGGACCGGGAGCGGTGTTTATCTCTTTATGGATTTTAGTGCTCCTTGCTGAACCTTTGCCTCTTTAATGCATTCTAAATAATTTCAATTGAACACATAGAACCTTTTTGGCCCTAAAACAATGACAGACAGAGAAGTCTTAAACCTTAAAGGTGTATTTTCAGACTGTAAGTCAAACAGGAATCAATTTAGTCAAAATCGACAAATCAGAGTGAAAAGCACAATTAATGTTCAGAATCATTCAAAGAACCAGTAAAGGTCACGTCAACAAAATACAAAGTATAAAATGGAAGAGAAATGCGGCATGGATTCACCTCCAAGGGACAGTAAGTATATGTGCCAACACTTTAACACTGGGAGATTTGGAGAAAAGAAATTGGAGAATACATTTTCTCCATTGACTTAAATTGAAGCAGAGCTAATTTTAGGCAGAAGAAACCTAAAAGAAAGCAATTTTTCCCTTTAAAAATTGGGAGTCTCCCACCTGAATCACGTCTTCTGGCAGGTATTAGTAAGGAAAAGGCCTTCTAACACATCAAAAAAGAGAACACTTTTATAGGGTTATAAACAAAAAGATTTTATACATTCACTACAGTTGTACATAGTTCCCACAAATTAGACCACTCAGAATTAAGCAGAGTGAAACGTTTGCAAGAAAATACATTTAGAAAATCTCTCATAATTCTACAACATGGAGCTTTTCATGCCCACTAGAGTACTAGAGTAAATACTGTTACAATATGTGTGATTCTGCTAAGACAGCTAAGAGCAACCTTGAACAGGAGCAGTTGTACTAAAGCAACAGTTTAATATTCTTGTGAAGGTCGTTGTCTTCAAAAACACACTAGCCCTAGTTGTTGACTAGGGATGGGAACTAGAGGCACAGGGCCTAGGGAATAGCCAGCCTCCAACACGAAATGTAAACACAAATGGGGCTGTCCCTAGTGGGGATTCCTACAAGATTTTTAAAGATGCGTATCCAGTGGGGGCATCTCACAAAAAGTGAAGGACTGGCCTCACACACCACCTGGTGTCATGCTTCATCATAGGCCGTCCTCGCCCTCTAAAAACTTCGTTTGATAGAGGGCGGGCATACACCTGGAGACAGGGATGCACTTCTAAACTAAGTGGTGGCCCGTGATTAGTGAAAAGTGATCTAAAAACCATTACAGTTGTCAAGAAACTAATTTAATTCAAGAGGCAACAGTATGGTATTAAAAGAAGTGAGCGGTGATTTGGGAACTAATTATCCCCTCACCGTGCAAAATGTGGTCAACATGTTTCTGCTCTAAGGTCCCCGGAGGGTACATAGCATTCGTCAGGACCAAAATGTTTTCCAAGGGGGGGCGTGGCTTAGCGAGCCATCATGGCGGACGTGTGTTAAGTGAGCTCCGTCCAGCCCGCCAAATATCCTCCTATTATCCTTGCTCCCCCGACTTCTAAGGCTCTTCGGCGACGACCCAGCGGCTCGGTCAACTCCTGGGGTCACTCGGTGCGATTTTCAGGCACCTGTGGAGGCAGCTGGAGGGGCGGGCGGAGCCCGTGCGGGGGGCGGCCTGCCGGCGAGGCGGAAGGGCTGCGGAGTCGCACACGGGGAACCGGAGATCGGCGGTGCCCCTGGTCACCTGAGGAGGACGCTGGGCTGCCGGGGGTGGCCCGACGGCGCGGTGAGGCGGTGACTGAGAGGGCGGCCACGGCCGTAATGTCCTGCGGCGTGGCCTGCCCCGGGAATTGAGGAGGTGGCGCTGCGGCCGGCGTAGACTGTGCAGGTGAGGAGCGGCTGGGAGAGGCCGGAGCGGAGACTTGCGCCCGATCGTCCCTGGCCGCGAGGGCGCTCCCTGGAGACTGGTGCCTCGGCGGAGGCAGGGGCCGTCCGTGTGGAGAGGCGCTGCCTCCCCACACTTGGAGTGCTTGGGCGGATCGGCGGCAGCTTCGAGCCGCGGGGAGTGTCACAGTGGGGCCTGCTATCGGCCCTGAAGTCCACCCCTCCCCCCGCCTGACTCTCATCACCATCCTACTGCATTGGGTGACTGGAGCGGCCCGGGGCGTGGGTGAGAGGCACCCCCTCCCCCGTTGCCCGCCCACGTGAGCGCATCGGCGGTCGGCCGGACCGTGCGCGTACCGGTTTGGAGGCTGACATCGGGGGTGCTAGGGAAAGACCCTGCCTGGAAGACCGGGGCTGCCCAGAGGAGGCCATCGAGCTTGCTGCGTGGCGACTTGGGGGGGAGAGTGAGGTGTGTTCCCCCCCTGATTAGCGGGATAGCTCCTGGGTGTTTGTTGCCTCGGCGGTGGCTGGAGTCAGAGGAAGGGGGTAGTAGAACTCCTCCACACGCTGGGAGTAGCGGCGGGGAATCAGTGGTATAATCGAGCCACGTGGGGAGGAGACCAGGGACCTGCAACCAGACCTGCCCTTGGCTGCTCTTCTCCTCTCACCCCCCTGATCCGTCTCTCCTCCCCCCTGGGGACCACTTACATCGGCGGTCAGTCGGGCCGCGCAGCCCCTGGGTGTGCCCCCGGGGGTGCGGGTGGTGGCCCCCGGTGGCCTCCGCGCATTAACGGTCAATCGGACCGCGTACACCCACCTTCCCTGGGGCGCCATTATCGGCGGTCGATCGGGCCGTGGCGGCCCTAGGGGTATTACCTCTCGCAGAACTGTGTGGCCTCAGGCGCAGTTCCCTGGGAAGGCTTGCTGGCCCTGAGTCGGGGGGTGTCTTCGGAGTCGGCTCGAGACCCAGACTGTCCGGCCCGTGCCTGCACTGCGGGAGCCGCAGCGTCAACGCCGGGTGGAGCCTCGCTCGCGCCTGAGGGGCAACTGCTAAGGGCAGATATGACGAGAGACAAGGGCAGCGGGGGCTCGACTAAACACGGACCCATTGATAAATTCACTGGCCCGGGAGCGGTGGCTGGGGCCACGGGGGCCAACAGGAGACCATCCCAGACAATGCGGCGTTGATGGCAGCAATTACTCAATCGAGGGACATGCTGAACGCCAAAATCGGGCGGTGGGCTCAGACGTCATGCTGCTGCGCCAAGATCTGCGAAACGCAGTAGCCCGCATTACGGAGGCAGAGACCCGCGTCTCAGGAGTAGAGGACGATGTTGCGACACTAAAGCAAAAGGTAGCGAATATGGAGAATATACAGAAGGGGCTGGCGCTCCGGGCTGAAGATGCAGAGGGACGGGCCCGGAGGAACAACCTGAGATTCGTGGGATTTCCGGAGGGATGCGAAAATGGCAACATGGAACGCTTCCTTACTCAGTGGCTTGAGAGCTGGCTCCCTCCGGAAGTCATGTCCCGGTGCTTCGTCGTGGAGCGGGCCCATAGAGCGTTGATCCAGAAGCCCCGGTGGGAGCCCGCCCGCGGCCGGTGATAGCTAAACTTTTAAACTATCTGGATCGGGACGCCATACTAAAACAGGCCCGGGCCAAAGAAACCCTGCTATATGACAATGCTCGTATCCTCATATTTCCGGACTACACACAGCTGGTCCAGCAACAACGCCAATCATTCATGGCCGCGAAGGCCCGACTGCGAGACCTCAAGCTGCCGTACGCCCTCCTGTTCCCGGCTCGCCTGCGGGTAGTGTACCGCTCCCGCACCCACTTCTTTGATACCCCGGAGGAGGTCTTTAGATGGACAGATGAAACGGTTCGAGTGCGAGTGCACACGCCGCCGGGCGGGAGTCAGATTCCTCCTCGAGTGGAGTCGCGCTGAAGGGACTCGGACGACAGCGGCGAGGGGGCAGTAGACGGTCCAGATCCCGGCGACGCTCCAAGTCGTGCGGGGCCTCCTCCCGCGGGGCTCTGCTGCCGGTCAGCAGACATTGGACCTTTGAATTATGTCATTCATGTGGCGCCGCTGATTTCTGCTAGCTGCTTGGGCTGAATAAGTTGGGGGAGTTTTAACTTGGGCTGCATCCCCACCCGTTGGATGCTGGTTGGGGTTGGGCCCTGAGGCCATGGGCTGTTCGCTGGGGATCCATTGGATGGGGTGGCCCTCGTCTCCCTGTTGGGGACAGGGGTCCACCCTGCCGCGACAGATACTTCAGCGTTTTTGAGGTATGGGGTGGGGGTTTGTTGAGGGGGTTGTTCTAGGGTACGAGTTGCACTTCCACGAGGGTTCACTTCAATACACACACGCGCTTCCGAGACCCACCGTACGTGCTATGGCACGGTTCGTTTCATAATGGCTGGACGCTTTGAGGGTGGCCGGGAGCCCCCGGGAATACTCCGCGTTATTAGTTGGAATGTACGCGGGGTGCTAGATAAAATTAAACGGGGCGCTGTCTTGCGTCAGGCGAAGAGGGCCAATGCCGATATCCTCTTGCTGCAGGAAACCCACCTAATGGGTACGAAGGCCCTATGTCTGCAGCGATACGGGTACCAGCAGGTTTTCCATGCCGGCTTTGCGAGGGCTCGCGAGGGGTAGCAATTCTAGTGCACCGAAGAATCCCATATATACACTCTAAACAGTGGGTTGATCCGCAGGGCGCTACCTGTTTATCCGAGGTATGGTCGGAGAGGCTCTCTTGATACTGGGCTGCGTATACGCCCCCCCCCTTACAGTGGTCCATGGTGGAAAAGATATATACCCTATGGGCCGATATGCCCGATGAGTTATCCGTGGTGGGCGGGGACTGGAATGATGTTATGGATGTAGCCATAGACAGGCACAGGATTGGCGGAGGGCCGGGTGCTGGTCTGACCACGAAGCTACACGATATGGCGGTAGGCCTAGATTGGGTGGACACATGGCGGCGCGTCCATGGAGATAGGCGGGAATACACATATCTCTCCGCAGTCCACAAATCCTTTTCCAGACTTGACTACATTTTCGTTCCCCGAGTAATGGCGGGCAGGGTGGCGTTGGCCGAGATCCTTCCTCGCGGGCTCTCAGACCACTCCCCGGTGGCCGTGGACCTTCAGGTGGGCAGAGGGCGGCAGCCATTTCGTTGGCGCCTATCAGTATGGCATTTACAAAAGGAGGAATACCGGAAATGCATGAGTGAGGCCATCGCTAACTACCTCATCGTTAATGTGGGGTCTGTCTCTAGTGCCGGGACGTTGTGGGAAGCCTTGAAGCCCACCCTGCGGGGAGTGGATATAGCCTGGTGCGTAGCGGCTCGTAGGCAGCGCAGGATGGAGCTGGTTCGGGCCGAGGCAGCAGTGGAGACGCTTGAGCGTCAGAGCCGGGAGGCAGATGAGGGGCAGGTGGTGAGGCGGCTGCTCCTGGCGCAGCAGTCATATGCTGCCCTCCTGATGGATGAGGCCCGACAGGTTTGGCTGGCAACGCGCAGCAGGATATGTCAGTGGGGGACAAGTCGGGTAAAATGCTGCACCGACTATGTCAGGGCACCTTCCACGCCCAGGCCCTCCCGGGTATATTAGATGAAGCGGGAGCCCCGATTACGGACCCAGTGGCCCTGGCGGAGAGCTTTGCTGCATACTATGCGGAATTATATGCCCCCGGGAGTGTCTACCGGAATATATGGTGGACAAGTTTATAGCGGATTTGCCGCCCAAGGCGGTGTCGGATGAGGTGCGTGACCGGCTGGACCTCCCTCTAACGGACGAGGAACTAAGTACGGCACTGGGTGAACTTAGCTCGGGGAAGGCTCCTGGACCCAACGGGTTCCCAAGTGAATTTTTCATCACTATAATCTGCAATTGGCCCGTCACTACCGGGCGGCCCTGGAGGAGGCCAGGGAACAGGGTCGGCTTCCCCAGATTGGAGACACGCGGAAGTGGTGGTGTTCCATAAGCCGGGCCGGCCCCCGGAGCAGCATGCCTCCTATCGTCCCATCTCCCTGTTGAACGTCGAGGCCAAAGTCCTGGCTAAAGCATTGGCCAATCGGCTCCTGCCACATATCTCAATGCTCGTTCACCCGGACCAGGCCGGATTCATGCCCCAGAGGGCGACCAGGCATAATATACGGCGGGCGCATGTGGCGATGGCGGCTATCCGACAGACCGGAGAACAGGCGGCGTTCCTTCTAGCGGACATGGACAGGGCATTTGATTCTCTGAGCTGGGTCTATCTGTTCGCACTGCTGCCCCGGCTTAATCTTGGCCCCCAGTTCCTGTCCTACCTGACGCTCCTATATACAGACCTGACGGCAGCAGTTCGGGTTGCAGGGGTGGTCTCTTCCAGCTTCTCTATCGGGCGGGGCACCAGGCAGGGATGCCCCCTCTCGCCGTATTTATTCGCCTTAGCTATGGAGCCATTGGCGGCGTGGGTGCGTATAGATGCACAGATTAGAGGATTTGAGTGGGCTCCGGGGCTGTCCGACAGGATTGCTTTATACGCGGACGATGTCCTCTTTTTCCTTACTGCTCTGGATAGAACGGGGCCATGCCTCCTGCGGATTATGCAGATCTTCGGGGAATCGTCAGGGTTGTATATGAACCCCCGCAAATCCACACTGTGGGCTCTGGGGGATCGGACGACGGTGGGCGATTGGGCGTCCAGGCTTCAGGTGGCAGTGGGGGGCCTCAAATATCTGGGGGTGTTTATTTCGGAGGTGCCGGCCATCTCTTGGGCACGAAATATAGAGCCGGTATGGGAGCGAGCTCGTGCAGATATTAGGACTTGGTCGCGCATGCCTCTGACGCTGTACGGTAGATCAGCGATCTTTAAGATGGTGGCGCTTCCTCGGCTGCTATATCAGCTCCAGAATCACCCGTACCCGATCCCGCCCAAATGGTTCCGGTTGGTGAATTCTGCGCTTGGGCAGTTCCTGTGGGAGGGGGGTGCTGTGCGTGTAGCGCTGCGCACATGCTTTCTCTCCACCTATTGCGGAGGACTGGCGACATCGGACATTCTCTCCTACTACCAGGCCTCACATCTATTGGTCCTTAATGAGTGGTGGTATGGCGACAGGGAAGACCCGGCATATGCGTTGGAGCGTCATCTCATGGGGTCCCACACACTACACACTATTCTTTACTCGGCGCCGCTACGGGGCGCGCTGCCACCGGCCACTCAGGTGGTGTTCCAAATATGGCGGCAAGCACTGCGTCGCATGGGGTGGTGGAATACCCTGACTCAAGAAACCCCCCTGTGGCATAATGGGCGACTGCCCGACATTGCGGCCCTACAGGGCTTCTGGGGATGGGACGCCATTGGCATTTCGACCCTGGGGGATGTTATGAGGGGCACGATACTCAAGTCCTTTCAAGATCTACAGGAGGAGTTTGGCATGCCCCGGTCCCAGTTCTACCGCTACCTCCAACTCCGCCATGCACTGTCCCCTAGTCTGCGGGATCTGGAGTCTCTCCCGGAGTTTAGCCCCTTGGAGGCAAAAGTCTTTATGGGGGACCTAGAGACCAAAAAGATATCCCAGATCTATCAATCCCTGGTGACCCATTGCTCCCCTACGCTACAGAGGCTCCGGGGGGTGTGGGAAGAAGATGTGGGCCCATTAGAAGAGGAGGATTGGAGGGAGGCTCTGGCCGCCCCGCGCGGCGCGGCCATAGCCATGCGTCTCCGCCTCATTCAATTTAAGTACTTACACAGGGTCTACTTCACCCGGAGTCGACTGTGGCGGGCGGGACTGATCGCCTCCCCGGAGTGTCTTCGGTGTGGCCGGGAGGAGGGCACGTTTTTACATACCGTCTGTCACTGCATGGCTCTGGACTGGTTTTGGAGGGGGGTCCTGGCCTGTTTGTCGGAGGTGTTGGGGTGGGGGCTCCCACGCACGCCACAATTTGCCCTGCTACACGTCATGGAGGGGGTAGGGGGCAATGTATATAAAAGACATCTAGTGTACCTTGGCCTTACACTGGCAAAACGTGATATAGCTAAGGTGTGGAAGGACCCGCGGGCCCCGTCTGTGGCAGCCTGGAAAAATGGTCTGGACTATTGCATGGGGTTGGAACAACCAATCTTTGTTGCTAGGGGGTGCCCCGTAAGCATTATAAAATATGGAAGTGTTGGGCGGACTACAGGGGCCTGTGGCTCGAGCCTCCGGTTGTGGAAGCGGCCCCTCCGGGGAGTAAGTGATGGCGACGCATGGGTGGGCTGTGGTGCGGGGGGGAGTTTGGGGGTGTGTGTACATAGGCTGCTACTCTTTTATCTATAAAGATCGATTGTGGACTGGACTACGTGGACATTGTGTGACTCTGGGGGGTGGGTGCGGGTGGGGGAGTTGGAGGGTGGGGGTCCGCTTTGGACAATTCAGTTTCATATGCATAGCCATGTGTAGTTGTTTTTTTTCCGTTCGTTATTTTTAAAAAAAAAGTCGATTGCTTCCGGCTGCTGTAAGGTTTGTTATGGCAGTAGTCTCTGGAGTGCAGAGCCCTGCAACATATGTGCAATTTGACAATAAAATACGTTTAAAAAAAAAAAAAATGTTTTCCAAGGGCTCTGTCTTTATACACACGTTATATAAAAGATCAACCACTATAAGAGTGGGGGTTTATGTGAGTATCAATTTCCCCGCCAGTCTAGTACTCACAAGAGATACCTGTAGGAAAAAGAAAAGAAAAGGAAACAAATGCATACCGAATATGAAAGTTTCCTGTTTGTAGTGTTATATTACATACATCACCACACTTAAAAGCGCGCGTGGTGGTTTCTAAGTGAAACACGTGTCATTCATGCGTGTTTAACACTTATACAGGAGAGAAAACATGATTCTCGCCGCTTACCCTAGGTCACTATCCTACTTACTCCATGGGAGGTCGAGGGTGGAAAAGCCTACTGTGACATTCTGAAAAGAAAGACATACAATCACAGCCTAGTGTTGATAAATCAGGTCCATGATAGGGAGTAAAAAACATACACACAGATGCATATTTAAAAAGGTGCATCCTCGTGGGAAGAATGAAATTGCACCAGAGCGTTTCAATATGCTCTTTCATCCATCCAAAACACCACACACACTCTTACTGTCATTTTCAGCGCCTCCAGCTGTGTCTCCTACGGTTTGTCCGCTTCGCCTCCCCGCCGGTGAGTAATGGTGGGAAAGAAGCGGTCTTTTATACTGTCATTGTAAGTCTAATCGTTTGTATAATTGAGAAGCAAATAGGTGGCACCTGGATCAGGTCCGGTGTCTGACTATGATTGTGCCTGGTTGCCTGGTTAAGGGCGTTGCCTCAGAGGCCACAGCCTCCCTATTGGTTGAGCGTTGGTTTAGAGGGAGTGTCTGCGGTCCACAGGTGGAGGGAGAGAGAACGCATGAGTGCGTCTGCAGCTCTCCTCCCCGATTTTGTTTGGACGCGTAACAGAGCTATCGCGCATGCGTCCCGTGCCTCTGGTTCAAGGGCGCATGCGTTTACCGGCGTTGTTTATCGCCGTACGCGCTTGCGCGATCATTTATGCTTGCATTGGCTCTATCATAAAGTTGTAATCATGGTGATCTCTCCTATTCTCAAGCGTACCGGTGATTAGTTTTTTCACGATCCCTCTAAGGGTGGAGAAATCACGATTTACACAAATGAAAGGCTATATTCTCATTTAAGAACATGAACGTCTCTAAGGAGGTACTCTCGTTTAGACCAAATACAGAATCATTGTGCCCCCTGGGATATTGGTGGTTTCTCCTTCCTGCGATTTTATAAGCGGGGTATTATTTTATATATGACATATATGTTTGGCGCATATGTTGAGTATGCCCAACATAAAAAATTGGGGTGCAGAGTGTGGTTGGTGTTAATTAAGTTGTACTCAAGGATTTGACTTAATGTAAGGACCCCATGTCCTAGCTGTATGTATGAACACGAGTGCCTGATGTTACCTATTTTTCATGACGGCTCTGTAACCGGGTTACCGTGCCAGTTGTAACCATGGGATTTCATCGTTAAGGCCTATGTCCCATGTCCGCAACCGGTACACCCAGCGTTGTTCCCTGACATGCAGATTATTACTGATGTCTGTTTTTTGTTTCCTCATCACCTCCAGTACCACCCAACGTAGATCTGATTCAGTGTGGTTAAAATCTAAAAAGTGTTTTGTCAATCTGGTGTTAGATTTTCTACAACGGATTGTGCTGCGGTGTTCGTTAATCCGCGTTTTTACTTTCCTCGTCGTCATCCCAATATATTTCAGGTTGCACGGGCAGTTCAAGAGGTAGATCACATTCTCAGTGTTGCAGTTACTGAAATTCTTCAGTCTCCATGGATTGTTTGTGCCGATATCCACTTCCTTCGTGGTGGTGGTCAGAGGGCAGCACACACAACTGCCGCATGGGAAATGACCTGTTGGTTTTGGTTGGCTCCAAAGGGTGTTCTGACCACTGGCATCCTCATGTATGATTTTTGAGTGTACCAGATCGTCCCTGAGGTTCCTACTTCTCTTGAAGGCGAAAAGGGAGGTTCCCACTGTTGTTGTCCACTATTCAGGATTGCCCATTTCTTCTTTATTATGCTTTGGACTTTATTTGATGCTGGGGTGTACGTGGTCACGCACGCCATGCGCTCAGATTTTCCTTTTGGCGTAGTGTCCAGCAATGCTTCCCGATTATTATTCCTTGCCCGTTTCTTGGCTTTCCTGATCATTTGTTTTGGGTAGTGTCTCGCCAAAAGTTTGGTCTCCAATTGTTCTGCCTGCTCTTGGAATGTTTCTAACTCAGAGCAATTTCTCCGTATCCTGAGGAATTGTCCTACTGGCAGATTCTGACGTTGTGCTCTTGGATGGTAGCTCTCGTACAGTAATAGGCTGTTCCTATCCGTTGGTTTTATATGCACTTTTGTAGAGATACCCTCAGTCGTGAGGGTGATATCCAAATCGAGGAATATAGCGTGATTCTTCTCGATAGTGTGGGTGAAGTTGAGATGATTGTCTCTGCTATTAACCCAATCCACAAAGGTCGTGGCATCCTCTGGTGTACCGTGCCATACGATGAAAATATCATCTATGTATCACTTCCACTTTTTCATCTGGTGGGTGAATGGGTTGTTAGCATTGAAGATGTGACCTTCCTCGAATTGGTGGACAAACAGGTACGCCATACTGGGCGCGATGGTGCTGCCCATAGACGTGCCCTTGATCTGATGGTATAGGGTGTCCTGAAACTCAAAAAAGTTTTCGGTGAGGGCCAGCTCTGCACATTCCATAATGAAGTGTGTAGGTGTTATGTAAATCCATTCTTGGTTCAAGAGGATTTGTTCTACCACATCAAGGGTGCGTCTCTGGGGAATGCTCGTGTAGAGCGCTTCGATATCCATGGTTATGAATAAGTCCTCTTCAATGTTGACTTCCAGATCCCTTAGGTGGCATAAGACGTCCTTCGTGTCCTTCAGGTACGACGGAGACTTCTGCACAATGGGTCTTAAGAACCAGTCGCAAAATTGCGACAAAGGTTCTAGTGCTGAGCCGATGCCAGACACTATAGGCCTTCCCGGGGTTGGCACCCTGTTTTTGTGGATTTTGGGGAGAGTATAGAACCTAGGTGTTCTCGGTTCAGTATTAACGAGAAAATCTGCCTCATGTTTCGTGATCCAGTAGCAGGTCATACCCTCACTGACCAGGCTTTTAATTTTGTTCATAATCCGTGTCATGGGGTCACTCCGATGTATCTCGTAGCTTGTTGTGTCAGAAAGAAGGCGTAGGCACTCCTCTCTGTACATAGTATAGCTCATAAGAACTATAGCCCCGCCTTTGTCCGCTGGTTTTATTACTAACTCGCGATTGTTTTTGAGTTGCTGGAGCGCTGTTCTCTCTCCCTTAGTCAGGTTCTGGAACCCCTTAGTGTTGTTAAAGTCAATTTCTTCAACCTCTTTGAGAACTGCCTGTTCAAATGCCAGCACATTGCATGAGATGTTTTGGGTTGGTGGAGTGAACGTAGACTTTTTCCGTAGGCCTGTATTTGACTTTCCATCATCATTTCCTTGTGATTCACCAAAGTAATCCCTCAGCTTGATTTTCCTAAAGAACTGTGCTAGTTCGGTGTTGAGAAAAAATGGGTCATTGTTCGGTGTAGGGACAAAACCCAAGCCTTTTGCGAGCACAGCTTCTTCGTCTTTGCTGATTGTGTAATCACTTAGGTTCACAATATTCGTCATTCCTTGTTCGTCGCCGGGACTCTGCCCCTCCCCCTGCTCCGTGTGACTGCTCCGCTGGTTGTGGGTTCGTCCTCCCATTGTACTCTGGGGGATCTTCTTGATTTTTGTCTGCCTCTTCCCCTTCCTCGGCCCTGGAATAAAAAAGGCTGCGGGCCTTGTTGGAAACCAAAACCGGGTGGGTAGTATTGTTGTGGCCAGAATCCAAAGGGGTGCATAGGTGGGGTAAACATCGTTTGTTGGGGGTTCTGGTGTCTTCTAATATATTGTCCTCCAGTGCTCTCATCACTGCTGCTGTCACTCCTCTCCTCACCCGAGCTAAAGGTCCAGTTCTGGGGAGTAGGTCTGAAGCGTTGTTGGCGCCTTTGGGCCTGTTGTTGTGGCGGTTTCTCATAGTATTCGTCAGTAGTGTAAGGGTATACTGTTTCTCGACTAAACTTTTGTACATCCTTCTGTAATTTGTTTATTTTCGATTGTGTAAGATATTCTCTGTATGCTGAGTGGTCGTTATTTCTTTCTTCCAGTTTCTTCTTATAAACAGTAATGTGGACTGTAGTTTTCAGCTTGCTCTCACTCTGTTGTATTTCGACCATTAGGGCATCTGCTAGTTGTCTAGCCGTATTGATGATTAACACCAACCAATCCTTGGTACATTTCCAGGCGATGCTCGACCAGTTGATCCTGAACTCTTTATTGTTCAGGAACAACCTAGGCTCATTGGTAACCACGAGTCCTCGTGGTGCCGCGTTCTTTCTTAGGTACTCTGTCATAAAGGCACCATGCAGGGCCGTCCGGATCTGTTCCTTCTTCTTTGCTGAGAGTGCTTTCCACTCATCAGAGTTCTTCATGGTTTGTGCTACTACTGCTTCAGCTAGGAGCGATGGGGTTCTTAGTATCTCCGCATATGTGTCCTCATCGAATGTCATTTCGGTATCCATTCTAAGTGCTAGGGTTTTGCGGTGTGAGTGTAATCAGTTATGACACTCTGCAGTTTCAATTATTTCTACAGGGCCGGTATAAAATTGACCGGCCATTCCCCATGCGGCAGTTGCGTGTGCTGCCCTCTGAACACCACCACGAAGGAAGTGGATATCGGCACAAACAATCCATGGAGACTGAAGAATTTCAGTAACTGCAACGCTGAGAATGTGATCTACCTCTTGAACTGCCCGTGCAACCTGAAATATATTGGGATGACGACGAGGAAAGTAAAAACGCGGATTAACGAACACTGCAGCACAATCCGTTGTGGAAAATCTAACACCAGATTGACAAAACACTTTTTAGATTTTAACCACACTGAATCAGATCTACGTTGGGTGGTACTGGAGGTGATGAGGAAACAAAAAACAGACATCAGTAATAATCTGCATGTCAGGGAACAACGCTGGGTGTACCGGTTGCGGACATGGGACATAGGCCTTAACGATGAAATCCCATGGTTACAACTGGCACGGTAACCCGGTTACAGAGCCGTCATGAAAAATAGGTAACATCAGGCACTCGTGTTCATACATACAGCTAGGACATGGGGTCCTTACATTAAGTCAAATCCATGAGTACAACTTAATTAACACCAACCACACACTGCACCCCAATTTTTTATCTTGGGCATACTCAACATATGCGCCAAACATATATGTCATATATAAAATAATACCCCGCTTATAAAATCGCAGGAAGGAGAAACCACCAATATCCCAGGGGGCACAATGATTCTGTATTTGGTCTAAACAAGAGTACCTCCTTAGAGACGTTCATGTTCTTAAATGAGAATATAGCCTTTCATTTGTGTAAATCGTGATTTCTCCACCCTTAGAGGGATCGTGAAAAAACTAATCACCGGTACGCTTGAGAATAGGAGAGATCACCATGATTACAACTTTATGATAGAGCCAATGCAAGCATAAATGATCGCGCAAGCGCGTACGGCGATAAACAACGCCGGTAAACGCATGCGCCCTTGAACCAGAGGCACAGGACGCATGCGCGATAGCTCTGTTACGCGTCCAAACAAAATCGGGGAGGAGAGCTGCAGACGTACTCATGCTTTCTCTCTCCCTCCACCTGTGGACCGCAGACACTCCCTCTAAACCAACGCTCAACCAATAGGGAGGCTGTGGCCTCTGAGGCAACGCCCTTAACCAGGCAACCAGGCACAATCATAGTCAGACACCGGACCTGATCCAGGTGCCACCTATTTGCTTCTCAATTAAACAAACGATTAGACTTACAATGACAGTATAAAAGACCGCTTCTTTCCCACCATTACTCACCGGCGGGGAGGCGAAGCGGACAAACCATAGGAGACACAGCTGGAGGCGCTGAAAATGACAGTAAGAGTGTGTGTGGTGTTTTGGATGGATGGAAGAGCATATTGAAACGCTCTGGTGCAATTTCATTCTTCCCACGAGGATGCACCTTTTTAAATATGCATCTGTGTGTATGTTTTTTACTCCCTATCATGGACCTGATTTATCAACACTAGGCTGTGATTGTATGTCTTTCTTTTCAGAATGTCACAGTAGGCTTTTCCACCCTCGACCTCCCATGGAATAAGTAGGATAGTGACCTAGGGTAAGCGGCGAGAATCATGTTTTCTCTCCTGTATAAGTGTTAAACACGCATGAATGACACATGTTTCACTTAGAAACCACCACGCGCGCTTTTAAGTGTGGTGATGTATGTAATATAACACTACAAACAGGAAACTTTCATATTCGGTATGCATTTGTTTCCCTTTTCTTTTCTTTTCCTACAGGTATCTCTTGTGAGTACTAGACTGGCGGGGAAATTGATACTCACATAAACCCCCACTCTTATAGTGGTTGATCTTTTATATAACATGTGTATAAAGACAGAGCCCTTGGAAAACATTTTGGTCCTGACGAATGCTATGTACCCTCCGGGGACCTTAGAGCAGAAACATGTTGACCACATTTTGCACGGTGAGGGATAATTAGCTCCCAAATCACCGCTCACTTCTTTTAATACCATACTGTTGCCTCTTGAATTAAATTAGTTTCTTGACAACTGTAATGGCTTTTAGATCACTTTTTACTAATCACGGGCCACCACTTAGTTTAGAAGTGCATCCCTGTCTCCAGGTGTATGCCCGCCCTCTATCAAACGAAGTTTTTAGAGGGCGAGGACGGCCTATGATGAAGCATGACACCAGGTGGTGTGTGAGGCCAGTCCTTCACTTTTTGTGAGATGCCCCCACTGGATACGCATCTTTAAAAATCTTGTAGGAATCCCCACTAGGGACAGCCCCATTTGTGTTTACAAGGTCGTTGTCTTGCCTATGAGAAGTTTTAAAGATTATTCTACTAAGACATGAAAATACCATTCATCTATGTGATACAGATCACTTGGCAATAAGTGGCACATATAAGATAGAATATGAGGTCAAAATTCTCTAAGTTAGGCAGAGTGTATGCATCATTAGTGCAATGCATTTCATTTCAGAAGAACAACTCTTATCAACCCTGTTAGACCCGGGATCCCTGGTTGGCTGAGGTAGGTACCTTAGGCCAAGTAGGGACCCGCATTCCAACGTCAGGGAAAGGAAGGTCACCTTCTTAGATAGCCCCGCTCACCCCCTCAGTAGCTTGGCACTAGCAGCCAGGCTTATCTTCAAGGCAGATGTGTAAAGTATTTGCAACCACGCTCACAATAACCCAATGATGACACCACAAATAGACTCCACACGAGTTTTATAAAAACGAGTATAAACTTTATGTAAAAAGATATACGATAAGACCACACAATATAAAACCAACATATGAGGTTGTGTAATATTTCTCCAGGCCGGTTGTTAGGCCAGCCAGCCCTTGTAAGTTCTGGCGATATCAATGAGCACTTCTAAACATTCTCCTGTACTCCTAATATCATATCATACAGTCGTAATGCTAGAATCAGGCACTTTTGCAATGTAAAAATACTGTAATGAGTAACGTAGCAATCAGACACTCTGCAATGAAAAGAATGCAATGCGTAACGCAACAATCAGGCACTTTGCAAGGTGAAATAATGCAATGCGTAATACAACCACCAGACATGTCGTTATGCAAAAATAAGGCAATGCGTAATACACTAATCAGGTAATTCGGTATGCAGGAATAATGCAATGCGTAATACTCTAATCAGGTAGTTCGTTATTCAGAACAAGGCAATGCGTCATACGACAATCAGATAGTACGTTATTGCAGATAAAATGCCATGTGTCATACACTACTCAGGTAGTTTGTTATGCAGGCATAATGCAATGCGTAATATTCTAATCAGGTACTCCGTTATTCAGAAATGTTGCAATGTGTAAAACGACAGTCAGGTACTCCGTTCTTCAGAAATGGAATAATGCGTAATACACTCAGGCCCCGATCACCGGGCCTTACGCGGTCTCTCCGCCTCTCCTTCTGACTTGCAGTCAGCCTCTCACTGTTGCCCCCAACACGGTACGATGTAATCCAAAAGTGCAGCTTCGCACTCCGGCCCCGGTACCGCCACTCCCTTGGCAATACGGGCCACAATACGAGCCGAAGCAGAGGCTCGCGCTGCCAACACGAGAGAGAGGCCGAGAGTGTCTCCCTCCGAGCCTGCGTCCCGCCCCAGGAGTCGACACACGTTACCTGGGGGGCGCAAACTCACTCTCATCTCCTCGTCCAGGGGCTGGGCCTCCAATGCAGTTTTGTGGAATGGCAACGGCGGCTCGGGCCGGCAACTCAGCTCCTCCGGGACTGCCGGTCCGGGCCGCTTCAGTTACGAAGATCTCAGGCTGCCACAAAGCAAACGCACACAGCGTCGCTGAGTCTTCCTTACGCTTCGGGTGCACGATCACTGGGCACTCCACACACAGGTCTCAGGCTGCACGAAGATCACGCGCACAGCTTCGCTGAGACTCACTTTACTCCGGTGCACATGATGACAAGGCAAATCCTCAGGAAGGTCTCACGGTGCACAACCCACCCGCACACAACGGCGTTGAGACTCACTTGGATTCCGGTGCACACGGTAACAAGGCGAATCCTCACGAAGGTCTCACGGTGCACAACTCACCCGCACACAATGGCGTTGAGACTCACTTGGATTCCGGTGCACACGATAACAAGGCAAATCCTCACGAAGGTCTCACGGTGCCCAACGCACCCGCACACAATGGCGTTGAGACTCACTTGGATTCCGGTGCACACGATCACTGGACAATCCTCACAAAGGGGTTCAGGCTGCACAAAGCACACGCACACCGCGTCGCTGATCCTTGCTTGGACTCCAAACGCCCCCGATCACAGGCCGATCCTCCTGAAGGTCTCAGGCTGCACAAAGCACACGCACACAGCGTTGCTGAGACTCATTTGGACACCAGGCGCCCACGATCACAGGGCAGTTCTTACAAGGGTCTCAGACTGCATCAGGCACGCTCACACAGCGCCGCTGAGACTCTCCTGGAAACTTTTGTGTTCCTGTGTTTCCGAACAGGGAGCCAGCTCACCTCAGGCCCTGGGGATAAGTTACTTCAGGACACCGCACACAGCAAAGTCCTTCAAGCAGGGGGACACAGCACACCGCAAAGTCCCTTTAGCCTTTCCTTGGTTAAAACAGCAAACTGCAGGCCAGCCCCAGAACACACAGCAAGGGTCAGTCCTATCCTTCAGTCTATTCACTTGTTTCTTCCTTGGCAAAGGTCCTCTTGACCACGAAGTAGTTCCAGTCTTGTTCACACTTGATCAAGCCATTCTCAAAAGTTCAGGGGCTTCAGCTCTCATAGTTATACCCCTCAATGGCTTTGAAGTCTTTGTACTCAGGGGGCACTGATCCCTGTTCAAACCAGTTCTGGGTGCCTCACTGCCAGTGACACCTTTATCCTTTGATTAGTGGGGGTCTGGACTCTCAATCACTCAGCAGGAGATGGGACAATTGTTTTATAGCAGCAACCCAGGCCTCTTCACCTCTAGGGGCTTCTCCTCCCCCTACACTCCAGATGCAGGTCAGCCTGTGGCTGTCTCACCTCCTCCCCTGGGTCAAGACATTCCCCAGATCCTATCGCTTTCAAATCCAGACAGTCAATCCACAGCCAGGCAGAGACACACAGAAATGTTAGAGCACAAAAACTCAGCCACTTCTAAAAGAGTGGCTTCTGAACACACAATGCAAAAACCACCTACATAAAAAGATGTGTTATCGCATAGTGAGTTCAGGCATACTAAACTTCACCTTTCCATCTTAAGCCCTTGGGAAGATAGGCTGGAAAACAAATTACACAGCCTCCCCATTCTGTCCTATGGGCAAGATGGCCTTTCAACAGTGAAAAACGAAATGGAGATTATTTCACTGTCAGGACATGGTACACACCTTAGTACATGTCCTATCTTTCACATGCACTACACCCTGTCCAGGGGGTACCCTAGACCTACCATAGGGGTGTCTGATGTGCATAGAAAGGGAAGGGTAAGGTCTGGCAAGTGAGTGCACTTGACAGAATCAACATGGCAGTTAAACAAACTGCGCGCAGACACTGCAATGGTAGATCTGAGTTCCCTTTTTAAAGCTACTTGTGTGCTACTAGTGGGCCTGCAGCACAAATAGTGCTGCAGGCCCACTAGTAGCATTTGCATTACCAGCCCTGACACACATAGTGCACTTTACTAGGGACTTTACTAGTAAGGCAAACATACCAATCATGGACAACCAATTTCCATTACACTTTACACAGGGAGCAATTGCACTTTGACACGGTTTAGCAGTGGCAAAGTGTCCAAAGCATCTAAGTTGGCAACACAATGTCAGAAAAAAGGTCTAGGGGAAAGCAAAAGTTTAGGGAACTTTAGCCAAAAGGGCCAAGTCCTACACAACCCCCTCCGAGCCAAAAGCCAGGGTAGACCAATCAACTACCTTGATGGACTTCCCTGCTTAGGGCGATAGAACACGGACGCAGTCCCGCTACCACAGGGACACCCTCCGGTTCTATGCTTTCCTGACCCCAGGGGATTTTCTTGGTCACTACTCCCTGGGCCAACTATGCCGCTCCATGGGCACTTCCAGACAGTTGGTGCCTCTCTTGCCAACCCCCACCTAGAGCGGTATCCCTGGAAGACCCATCAGTCAGGACACTGTTCCCAGTTATCATGTCCTCCAGGTTAGATGTGGGTGTACCCTGGTCACTCCTAGGGGACCCAGCCCCACTGGCTGCACACAGTCCCACGGGTTTTCCCACTGAGAGACACCTCCCTCTCTTAACCTTCCATTTAGATTTCTGTGCCTGCCATTTAGGAATGGCACCCACAAACTTCAGGACTGGGGGAGCTCTGGTGACAGACGCCCCACGCCCTCCTGACGCTCAGTGTTCTTCCTCGCACAGCTGGCAAGTAGGCGCTAGGCCTCCCACCTGGTGCTCCTGTAAGGAACCCTCCAGTCTCTGGGGTGGGGTGGTAAACCCCTGGGGACGCTGCTCACACTCCCTCCCTCTCCTTTGAGACAGGGCGCTAGCCCGCATGCCCCCCCCCCCACTACTCTGGGACCTAACGGTTCTACTTCGCCTCTCTTCCCTCTCCAGGGCCTTTTCAGGCCCTTGGACCCATGACCAGGGGTCCGGCTCTTGTGCCAGCTCCCGGGAATGAAAGAGCTCGCACCCTAACACGGGTTGGCACAATGGGGGAAAATGATTACTGAGCCTAGGCTCCCTAGGGTTAAAGTTAAGCAACCCCTTCCAATCATTTGCCATGCTCACCAACACCCAATCATCCAGTGCACGCTTGTACTCATCCACACTTGGCACTGGCTGTACGCTGCTACCATTCAAACTGGACTCTGCCTGTTTCACCTTAATGTCCAGTTCCCTCATGCTTAACTCATGAGCTAAGAGAATCTTTTTCTCTTCCAAGGCGAGAGCACACCTGCTCTCCTCTGCTCGCTTTTCACTTTCAATGAGCAGCTTCTTCTCCTCTGCCTGAGTTTTAAGTTTTAAAACCTCCAACTCATGCTCTCTGACCCTTTGGTTTTCCTCCAACTCCTCTGGTGAAAAACTCCTCCCTGAATGGCTACTACCAGCCCCTGAAGCTGGTCCCTCCACTGGCAAATCCTGTAGACCAAAACCATTCCCTGGGTCATCCTCATCCACCTCAACATCACCCGCCTCCTGAGACCCTTTGGCTTCCCACCAGGCCCTCAAGGCCACCTGCAGCTCCTCCTTCTTGGCGCTACCTTTCATGGGACATCCCAAAGCCCAGCAGAATTGCCTCAATTGATCAACCTTGTAGGTAAGCAATGCCTCAATGTTGAACTCTAATTCTGCAGCCTCACTGGCTCCTTGACTCCTCTGAGACATGATGTGTGGCTTAAAGGTTGCTCAAAACAAAAGCAATTAGAATCAACAAATCAAGGATACAATATGTGGTTGCGTCGTGGTCTGCGCTATTTATGATGTACACCAATCACTGTGAGTGAATTTGCAAATACACATTCAGATCCCACACCGCTGACCACCAAATGTTAGACCCGGGATCCCTGGTTGGCTGAGGTAGGTACCTTAGGCCAAGTAGGGACCCGCGTTCCAACGTCAGGGAAAGGAAGGTCACCTTCTTAGATAGCCCCGCTCACCCCCTCGGTAGCTTGGCACGAGCAGCCAGGCTTATCTTCAAGGCAGATGTGTAAAGTATTTGCAACCACGCTCACAATAACCCAATGATGACACCACAAATAGACTCCACACGAGTTTTATAAAAACGAGTATAAACTTTATGTAAAAAGATATACGATAAGACCACACGATATAAAACCAACATATGAGGTTGTGTAATATTTCTCCTGGCCGGTTGTTAGGCCAGCCAGCCCTTGTAAGTTCTGGCGATATCAATGAGCACTTCTAAACATTCTCCTGTACTCCTAATATCATATCATACAGTCGTAATGCTAGAATCAGGCACTTTTGCAATGTAAAAATACTGTAATGCGTAACGTAGCAATCAGACACTCTGCAATGAAAAGAATGCAATGCGTAACGCAACAATCAGGCACTTTGCAAGGTGAAATAATGCAATGCGTAATACAACCACCAGATATGTCGTTATGCAAAAATAAGGCAATGCGTAATACACTAATCAGGTAATTCGGTATGCAGGAATAATGCAATGCGTAATACTCTAATCAGGTAGTTCGTTATGCAGAAACAAGGCAATGCGTCATACGACAATCAGATAGTTCGTTATGCAGATAAAATGACATGCATCATACACTAATCAGGTAGTTTGTTATGCAGGCATAATGCAATGCGTAATACTCTAATCAGGTACTCCGTTATTCAGAAATGTTGCAATGTGTAAAACGACAGTCAGGTACTCCGTTCTTCAGAAATGGAATAATGCGTAATACACTCAGGCCCCGATCACCGGGCCTTAGGCGGTCTCTCCGCCTCTCCTTCTGACTTGCAGTCAGCCTCTCACAGCTGCCCCCAACACGGTACGATGTAATCCAAAAGTGCAGCTTCGCACTCCGGCCCCGGTACCGACACTCCCTTGGCAATACGGGCCACAATACGAGCCGAAGCAGAGGCTGACGCTGCCAACACGAGAGAGAGGCTGAGAGCGTCTCCCTCCGAGCCCGCGCCCCGCCCCAGGAGTCGACACACGTTACCTGGGGGGCGCGAACTCACTCTCCTCTCCTCGTCCAGTGGCTAGGCCTCCAATGCAGCTTTGTGGAATGGCAACGGCGGCTCGGGCCGGCAACTCAGCTCCTCCGGGACTGCCGGTCCGGGCAGCTTCAGTTACGAAGATCTCAGGCTGCCACAAAGCACACGCACACAGTATCGCTGAGTCTTCCTTACGCTTCGGGTGCACGATCACTGGGCACTCCACACACAGGTCTCAGGCTGCACGAAGGTCACACGCACAGCTTCGCTGAGACTCACTTTCCTCCGGTGCACACGATGACAAGGCAAATCCTCACGAAGGTCTCACGGTGCACAACGCACCTGAACACAACAGCGTTGAGACTCACTTGGATTCCGGTGCACACGGTAACAAGGCGAATCCTCACGAAGGTCTCACGGTGCACAACGCACCCGCACACAACAACGTTGAGACTCACTTGGATTCCGGTGCACACGATAACAAGGCAAATCCTCACGAAGGTCTCACGGTGCCCAACGCACCCGCACACAACGGCGTTGAGTCTCACTTGGATTCCAGTGCACACGATCACTGGACAATCCTCACAAAGGGGTTCAGGCTGCACAAAGCACACGCACACCGCGTCGCTGATCCTTGCTTGGACTCCAGACGCCCCGATCACAGGCCGATCCTCCTGAAGGTCTCAGGCTGCACAAAGCACACACACACAGCGTTGCTGAGACTCATTTGGACACCTGGCGCCCACGATCACAGGGCAGTTCTTACGAGGGTCTCAGACTGCAACAGGCACGCTCACACAGCGCCGCTGAGACTCTCCTGGAAACTTTTGTGTTCCTGTGTTTCCGAACAGGGAGCCAGCTCACCTCAGACCCTTGGGGATAAGTTACTTCAGGACACCGCACACAGCAAAGTCCTTCAAGCAGGGGGACACAGCACACCGCAAAGTCCCTTTAGCCTTTCCTTGGTTAAAACAGCAAACTGCAGGCCAGCCCCAGAATACACAGCAAGGGTCAGTCCTATCCTTCAGTCTATTCAGTTGTTTCTTCCTTGGCAAAGGTCCTCTTGACCACGAAGTAGCTCCAGTCTTGTTCACACTTGATCAAGCCATTCTCCAAAGTTCATGGGCTTCAGATCTCATAGTTATACCCCTCAATGGCTTTGAAGTCTTTGTACTCAGAGGGCACTGATCCCTGTTCAAACCAGTTCTGGGTGCCTCCCTGCCAGTGACACCTTTATCCTTTGATTAGTGGGGGTCTGGATTCTCAATCACTCAGCAGCAGTGGTGGCTGGTGACATTTGAAAGTGGTGGGGCGTAAACTTTCTGTCGGAGTGCACCGTGGCGAGCGAGCGCAGCAAACGAGCCCGAACATCTTAAGGAGGGTTCGGGGGGCGTTCTCCCCCCAAGAACATTTTGAAAAAAGAGTGGGTAAATGGTGCATTTTCAAGCAAATTTGAGAAGCAAGAAGGTTAATAAAGCAATTGTGAAAGTGCAGTTATTACATTAATAAAGGGATGTCATATAACAACATGTAGATAGAAATGTTTCTGAAGCTAGGCCCTGCCAGTGCCACGCACCTCTGAGCAATATACACGCTGTGTGCCAGCAGGGCTTAGCGTCAGAAACATTTCTATCGTTATGTTTTTGAAGCTAGGCCCAGTGCTGGCGCTCAGTGTGTATGCTTATCAAAGGTGCATCACGCGTGGCAGCCTAGCCTGCCACCAGTGGTTAATTTGTAGGCAGCTTGCAGCAGCCAATTTCTCCTGTTAGCGCCACCTTACACAGAACCAACTACTTTCAGTCAAATACATTATTCTTGTGTTCAATGTTCCTACCAGACTGGCACGTGTTCCTAATTGAACGTGTGTCTTTACAAAAATTGTGAACTGGAAGCATTCTGCAAATAATGCTGCCAAGTCAACACTTGTGACCATAAAAGCCAGGCCCAGCAGCAGGTGTCAGACATGACATGGGAACTCCTGCCAGCTATGTCGATGCTGATAGGGCGCCAATATTTCAATGCATGGGTATCATTTTAATAATATTATCAGATGTATTATTAAAGTATGTAAACAGAAGCAAATCTACTGCGCCCACATTACACTGATGTGTTAAATGACACCAAAAAACTGGAAACAAGATGTTGTGGAACGTAAAACAACCTGCTACCCCAGCCCTGACAAGCTTTTCAGATCCATGGGGGGAGGGGGTGCTGCTCCAGCTCAGGGTTGTTTTTATTTTTAATTTTGGGTCTTGCAGTCTTGTTTATTACATTAGAAAAAACGACTACAAATCCCAGAATTTCAAGGAAAAAACCTGGACTAGAGCAGTACATCCATCAGCCATGGGCCTGAGAAATGTGGTAGCTATGTTACCATCATCTATAAAAGTTCTTTGTGCAGCACAAGTAACCTCCAAAGAGACATCATCTTATATACGAGAGTAGCCAAACACCAAAACAATTAACATCCATATTGTTAATCGCATTGCTCTACGTGAAACGATGAAACGGGTACAACATGCAATAGTTGGACAATGGATGTCAACACTTCAGTGCTCCCCCCTCACTTTCAGATATTATAAATGTACAGTCGTATTTGTGTAGAGAAATCCTATCTGTGTCGCAACGGACAGCTGAAACAAGCCACTACATTGTTCAAGTGACGTCGCCACCCATGGCATTTTATCGACTTCAACCACTGTTTGCAGCGCGATGCATGACTAAAGATTATGGCCTAGCCAGGGCTGATTATTTAAAATAAACCTCCCTGAATCCTCGGTGCATTGTGGTGACAAAAATAACAATGATTAAAAATCCACATATATTTCCGAACAAGTAGTCTGCAGGCTGGCACGCGTATCGCATTAAAGGCACCTGCAGGTCAGATATTCTGAGGAGCCGTTGCTGTGTTATGATTGCAGAGAACAGGGCGCTTGCTTGTTGTCTGCTTGCATCTTATCTGGCCATCTCACCAACTAACAGCAGCCCGTGC
Organism: Calotriton arnoldi; assembly: GCA_963921515.1. Lineage (NCBI taxonomy): Eukaryota > Metazoa > Chordata > Amphibia > Caudata > Salamandridae > Calotriton > Calotriton arnoldi. The sequence goes on from CAWUFW010001064.1 coordinate 3,125,335, forward strand.
AGGTCTGTTCACCTTTCACTCTCACTCCAGCTGCCCCGTTCTTCCTTTGGCTTCAGCAGCACCTGTGCGCGCGCTCCCTCTCCCCACCTGCTCCTCGCAGACCAGGTGGGCAGGACCCAGTTATTCCTTCCATATGAACAAAAGGCAGTGAAAAGGCCCTGGCACAGGATGGTCAAACTTCGCGGTATTGCACCTTTCATTTTATACAGTGTTTCGGGCGCTTTGGCAAATGAATTCTACTTGCCAATGAAATAGTTAAGCTGCTCAACACAGAGGCGAGCCCAGATGCTTGTTAGCTTAATGAGGAACTCGGAGCAGGGAGTGGGGGTTGTTAGGCTGTTTAAAACTGCGACCCCCTTTGCGCGATAAATAACTAGTACCTTTCCGTACAGACTTGTTGTGCGAATTCGCACGGCTGCTTCATCTTGAATAATTTCCTAGTGCAATAAATAAATAAATGATCCTGCTTCTTTGTTGGGGGATGGGTGTTCTGCCTGGGACAGCTTATTAGCAAAATAGCCCGGCGAGCTCTCAAAGGCTACTGTGCATATTCCCAGTGGGTAAATGGAACTATCTGAAGCGTGTTTTGTCATTTAAAGGTGTAATTCCTGTGGAAGTGCACGGCCTGCCTCAGATTGATGTAAACAGACCGGAGCCCTTTATTTGCACTAATAGTGAAATGGCCTTATGTTGGGCACAGCTGACATACATAGGGCATACATAGGGCATGGTTACCTCTCACCCGCCTGCCCATTAGGAGACCGAGGTTTGAGCCTTTGCTCAACCCTCGCTCTCCTAATGGGCATGCGGTAGCCAGTGCAAACACAAGTGCGCATGACTGGGCACGGCGCGAAAATTCGCTGCCCTTCCCCACTCATGCGCACTTGTGCTGCAGTGCTGCCTGCTGCCCCTGGTCCCTCTGACAATCATGTCAGTCAACATGACGCAGGCTCTGAAGGGGGTGGGCGGTCCGACGTCATGCTGACTGACATGATTGTCAGTTCTCCCTCGGCGTCTTTGAACTTAAGTAAACTGATTCAGTTTACTTAGGCTCCAAGACGCCGAGGGAGCTGCGGGCGGGGGGGCTACGCCCCAACGCCCCAATGGACGCACCGCCCCTGCTCAGCAGGAGATGGGACAATTGTTTTATAGCAGCAACCCAGGCCTCTTCACCTCTAGGGGCTTCTCCTCCCCCTACACTCCAGATGCAGGTCAGCCTGTGGCTGTCTCACCTCCTCCCCTGGGTCAAGACATTCCCCAGATCCTATTGCTTTCAAATCCAGACAGTCAATCCACAGCCAGGCAGAGTCACACAGAAATGTTAGAGCAAAAAAACTCAGCCACTTCTAAAAGAGTGGCTTCTGAACACACAATGCAAAAACCACCTACATAAAAAGATGTGTTATCGCATGGTGAGTTCAGGCATACTAAACTTCACCTTTTCATCTTAAGCCCTTGGGAAGATAGGCTGGAAAACATATTACACAGCCTCCCCATTCTGTCCTATGGGCAAGATGGCCTTTCAACAGTGAAAAACGAAATGGAGATTATTTCACTGTCAGGACATGGTTCACACCTTAGTACATGTCCTACCTTTCGCATGCACTACACCCTGTCCAGGGGGTACCCTAGACCTACCATAGGGGTGTCTGATGTGCATAGAAAGGGAAGGGTAAGGTCTGGCAAGTGAGTGCACTTGGCAGAATCAACATGACAGTTTAACAAACTGCGCGCAGGCCCTGCAATGGCAGGCCTGAGTTCCCTTTTTAAAGCTACTTGTGTGGGTGGCACAAATAGTGCTGCAGGCCCACTAGTAGCATTTGCATTACCAGCCCTGGCACACATAGTGCACTTTACTAGGGACTTTACTAGTAAGGCAAACATACCAATCATGGACAACCAATTTCCATTACACTTTGCACAGGGAGCAATTGCACTTTGACACTGTTTAGCAGTGGCAAAGTGTCCAAAGCATCTAAGTTGGCAACACAATGTCAGAAAAAAGGTCTAGGGGGGAAGCAAAAAGTTTAGGGAACTTTAGCCAAAAAGGGCCAAGTCCTACAAACCCCGACTGATGATATATTAAAATCATCACAATTTGCCCATCTAAACAGATTTACAAAATGGTAAAGGTTAACGCTGCACTCCGTCACTTTACAAATGCAGGGCTGCACCATATTTACAACAATACGGTGCAGCCCTGCGTTTCTCCCTGCGCTGGTGCTAAATTTGGCCGCCTAGCGCCAACACAGGCACCCTTGCACTGCAGTGCAAGGGTGCCGCTTAGTGGGAATGATTGTTTATGTACAGGAAGGTGTCCCTTCCTGCACATAAACAATCATAAACGGCGCTTTGTAACTTCTAGGTGTGCTGCTTGTGCAGCACACATAGAAGTTGCAACTCCTCATTTTTAAAATGATTGTTTATGTGCAGGAAGGGACACCTTCCTGCACATAAACAATCATCCATGGCTGTTAGACCTGGCATCCTTGGCGTGGGTCTCCCTTCCATTTTGTTATGATGCCTCCTATGTTATTGATCTGTTTTTGCTGGTGTTAGATGCTTTGGGCACTGTGCCACTGCTATTCAGTGCCACAGTGCAAGTGCTCCCTATGATAAATTGTGTGATGGATTAGTGACTCCATGATTGGATGATTGGTTTACTTGTCAGTCCCTAGTACAGTGCACTGAGTGTGCCCAGGGCTTGTAAATCCAATGCCGCTGGTGGGCTTGCAGCACTGGTTGTGCCACCCACAGAAGCGGCTTGTAAAATGTGCCTCAGGCCTGCCATTGCAGAGCCTGTGTGCAGCCTAGGGCTGCCATGTCGACTTGGTGAGTACACCCACTTACCAGTCCCTAAACCTTCCCTTTACTGCATGTTGGTCACCCCTAAAGTAGGCCCTAGGGCAGGGTGCATTGTAAGTTCAAGGTAGGACATGCCCTGGTGTGTGTGGCATGTCCTAATAGTGAATTACAGCCATTTTCGTTTTTCACTATTGCAAGGCTACCTGCTCCCCATAGGCCAGAATGGGCAGACTGACTATTACACCTTATAGTCAGGACTGACCCAGGGAACATGGTAGAAAAACGAATTTAGTATGCCTGAACTCAGAATGATAAAATACATCTTTTAGTGAAGTTGGTTTTAACATTCTGTGTTTGAAAATACCACTTTTAGAAAGTGGGTATTTTCTTGCCTAAACTTCCAAGCCTGCCTCTGCTAGGTTGTGTATTCCTTGTCTGGAGATTGAGTGACAGGGGCTGGGGGTGGCTACAGGAGACAGGGTGAGTCAGCACAGGGCTGAATAGAAAGATCTGCATCCAGAGTGGAGGGAGGAGTTGCACCTGGGTCTGAATAGGGCTGTGCCTGCCTTCCACAATGCTGGCTGCACCTCCTGCCGGGCGGCTGAGCACTCTGCCCCACATTCTGAAAGGAAAGAAGGAGTCAGAAAAACAAAGTGCTCCAGGACTGACCAGAACTGGTTTTGGGCTAGGCAGAGGCCTCTCTGCCTTCAGAGAACAAAGAGATACTGTGTATAAAAAGGGGACCCAGACCCCTAGGAAATTAGATCACTTTGGGAAACAAGAAAAAACCTTTGCTGAGGAGCGGAACCAAGAAGAAACTGAGGAGAAGACTATCCCTAAGCTAGAGGGATCTGCCTGCAGTGGTTGCCTGACTGCCAAAGGAAGGAGAAAGGACTTTGTGTGCACTTTTATTCAACTTGTAAAGGATCTCCAAGGGCTTGAGAAAAGAGCTTGCCTCCTCCTGAAGTCTCAGGGACAACAGACTTCAACCACCAGCTCCCCAAGAATCCTTTGGAAGTGCCTGCTGCTGTTTTGGGCCTTCTGAAGGGACTGCGTGTCGCAAGGAGCTGGAAGCGCGACTCAAGAGGGAGAAGCGTGTCGCCGTCGCAGCCGCTGCCGTCGCATCACGGAGATGACGCCGCTGTAGCTGTCGCATTGCACCGCATCTCGAGAAACGTCCCGCAACACCGAAGAGCGTGTCGCCGTCGCAGCCGCTGCCGTCGCATCGTAGATGTCGCCGCTGTAGCTGTCGCATTGCACCGCATCGAGAGAAGCGCCTCGCATCCACGGAGAAGCGTGCCGCCGTCGGAGCTGCTGCCGTCGTATCACGAAACAAGGGTGTCGCCGCTGCAGTTGTCGCATCGAGCGGAAGCGTCTCGCAACGTCGGAGAAGAGGGTCGCCGCCAAAGCCGCTGTCGTCGCATCACGGAACAAGGGTGTCGCCGCTGCAGCTGACGCATCGAGTCGAGACTTCTCGCAACATCGGAGAAGCGTGCCGCATCAGGAAGAACTTGACGTCTTTATTTCTTTGCACCAGAACTTTGTCGCATATCCATCTCTGCAACACTTTCGTTGTAGGAACGTGATGCATCGTACGGTACATTGACTCAAAGTGTCGCATTTTAAGAACTTAAGAGAACTAAGCTAAACCTACCATTTTAAGTACAGTATTGTGGATTTTTGTCGTTTATGGTCTTGTGTTAAATCTATATAAAGCATACTTATTTTTGATATAAACCTTGTGTGGTGTCCATCTGTAGTATTGTCACTAGATTACTGTATGTGTTCACAAATGCTTTACACACTGCCTCTGAGATAAGCCTGTCTGCTCGTGCCAAGCTACCAAGGGGGTGAGCAGGGGTTATTTTAGGAGTGTACCCCTTTACCCTGACTAGAGGCATGGGTCCCTATTTGCCACAAGTACCTACCTGTGCCAACTAGAGACCCCCAATTCTAACATTGGTGGCAGCGGTGGGATTCTGGACTTGCATTTGTGACTCATGTACAGTGATTGGTGAACACTACTAGTGAGTGCAGACCAAAACGCGACCACATACTTTTGGTAGATTTGTTTTTCTAGGACGTTCCATTTTTTCCAAGTTCAGCCATCATGAAACCAGCATCCATAGCATCTGTTGATTTTGATTGGGAAGAGGAGAAACTAGAATGCTACAATGCGAAGCAGCTGAAGCACTTCTGCAAAAGATTTAATGTTGCAATTACCGGGCTCACCAAGAAGGATGAGTTCTATAAGGCGCTGAGGGCCTGGGTAGAAGCAAGGAAGACCCCTGAGAATGAGGAAGGGGATAATGATGCAGATGTGCAGCTGGAAGGGCCATTGGGTCCAGGGGAAAGGAAGGCACCTTCCCCAGCAGGTAGCAGTGTTTCTGCCAAAGGTCTGTCCACAGAAGAGCTGGAGGACAGGGAGAGAAATAGGATGCATGAGTTGGAGCTGGCCAAAATGAATGGGCAATTGGAAATTAGGAAACTGGCCCTGGAAGAAAAGAGGATACAGCTTGAGCATGATAGAAGTTTGAGGAGTTTGATTTGAAAGCTAGGAGCTTAGAAATTACTCCCTCTGGTGGCAGCACACCGTCAATGCCTGTGGAATCTAGAGTGTATATTCCTAAGGATGTGGTCAGAGAGTTTTTAAAAAAATGATAACATTGGGCAGTGGTTCAAGGCCTATGAGGTAGCCATGTCTTCCCACCGGGTCCCTGAGAAGGATTGGGGAGCGGGGTTGTGGGGACGGTTCTTTAGTGAGGGGCGGGACACACTGCTAGATTTGCCTTCTGATGTCCATAATTCATATCACCACATGAAGGATGCTTTAATGTCTAGGTATGGTTTAACTCCTGAATTGTATAGGCAGAGGTTCAGGGGTTGCAAGAAGATAGAGAACAGTACCTGGGTTGAATATGTCACTTTTATCTGCAGAGCATTGGATGGTTGGGTGAAGGGTAGCAAAGTTGATGATTTTCAGGGGCTCCTTGATTTGATTGCATGGGAGCACTTGTCAAGTAACTGTTTTCCAGAGCTACGCCAGCACCTGATAGATAGCAGGCTGACTATCCCTAGGAAGCTTGCTGAGGAGGCGGACCGCTGGGTCAGTACCACGGTCCACAAGGGTCACGTGGGAGACTCAGCCAAGGGTGGGCAGGGTCCCCAGCAGAAGAGTGGGGGGACAAGGGTAAACAGAGGGAGTTCCAAAGAAGGCCCCAAAGTAGTCCCCAAGGGAACCAAGGGAAAGGTTCCCAGCCTCCCCCAGAAACCCTCAGGGGCCCCGACAGGTCCACCTGTTCAAAGGGGACCCCTGAGATGCTACAAATGTGGGGACCTGGGTCATATAGCGAGTGATCCCAGGTGCCGCCAGTTTGGAAAGACCGCACCCCCTGGTGTAGCCCCCCGGCAGATGGCTAGTGTAGCCTTGGGTGAGGAGATGGATGCCCAAGAGGGGTGGGGTCCCGCACAGATGTCCCTTGTCTCATTAGGAGACTGTGAGGTGGTCCCCAGGACCCCGCTGCCTGACAACACTAAGAAATACAGGCAGTGGGTGACCATCAATGGCCATAGGGTGGAGGCTCTTAGAGATACAGGAGCCAGTGTGACAGCTGTCAAGTGTCACCTGGTGTCTCAAGAGCAGGTTGTCCCCCATGCATTCTATCCAGTTGTTGCCGCTGACAACACAGAGAGTCACTGCAAAGTGGCTCAGGTTCCCTTTGAGTGGGGGGGTCTCTGGTACTCTTCAGGTAGCTGTGAGGCCCGCCATGCCTGTTGACTGTTTGTTAGGGAACGACTTGGAGAGCTCACCTTGGGCGAAGGTGGAGCGAAGTGCTCATTTAGAGATGTTGGGTTTGCCTGACTGGGCGTGTGTGACCACCCGGTCCATGGCAGCAAGTAAAGGTGCTCAAGAGGACCTGGAGCCTGAGAGGAGGCCCAGGTACCTGCCATCACGAGAAGAGGCAGGGGCGCGGGAAACCGGCCCCGAAGTTCCCACGGTCCAGGAGGAGGCAGACCTTGAGGGGGATGCCCTGGAGCCTACAGGGGAACAGGTAGCTGAACTGGGGGACCTGCCTGAGCTGACCCATTGGCAGCAAGAAGGAGGACCCTCCAGGGAAGAATTCTGCAAGGAGCAGAAAGAATGCCCTTCTCTGGTGGGTCTGCGGCAACAGGCCGCAGACCAGGCAACAGGTGATCAGTCTGGGTCACATTGGGTCTATTGGGAGAATGATCTCCTGTATACTGAGCCTAAGGTTGCTGAGCCTGGGTCAGCCCTTGTGCTGGTGGTACCCCAGTGCCTCAGAGCCTTCCTACTGGGGCGGGCTCATGATGTTCCATTGGCAGGACATTTGGGGCAGGACAAGACCTTTGAGAGGCTTGTCACCCACTTTTATTGGCCCCAAATGCGCAGGAGTTCAGACACTCACTGCAGGACATGTCAGACTTGCCAGGCAAGTGGAAAGAGTGGGAGGAAGCGCAAGGCTCCTCTCCAGCCATTCCCTGTAGTCAGCACCCCCTTTGAACGGGTGGGTATTGACATTGTGGGGCCACTGGACCCCAAGACAGCCATGGGCAACAGGTTCATCCTGGTCTTGGTGGACCATGCCACCCAGTACCCGGAAGCCATACCTCTGAGGACAGTGACGGCCCCCGTGGTGGGACGAGCACTGATGGGAATTTTCTCCCGAGTGGGATTCCCTAGAGAGGTGGTGTCTGACCGGGGGACCAACTTCATTTTAAATATATAAAGTCCCTGTGGCAGGAGTGTGGGATAACCTACAAGTTTACCACTCCTTACCACCCCCAAGGAAATGGATTGGTTGAAAGGTTCAACCGAACCCTCAAAGGCATGATTATGGGTCTTGAGGAACCTATGAGGCGTAAGTGGGACGTCCTCTTACCATGCCTGCTCTTTGCTTACCGTGAGGTGCCACAGAAATCTCTAGGGTTCAGTCCCTTTGAGCTTCTCTATGGACACCCAGTAAGAGGACCTCTAAGTTTGGTCAAAGAAGGCTGGGAGCAATCTCCCAGGAAACCTCCCCAGGATGTATACAGTTACATGCTGGCCTTTAGGAACCAAACTAGGCGTTTCAGGCAACTCGCTGAGGCGATTCTGGAAGCCAGCCAGGAGGAGATGAAGCGGTGAGTACGACCAGAATGCCACTCTGGTAGAGCTTCAGCCTGGTCAGAAAGTGTGGGTCATGGCCCCAGTGGAGCCCTGCGCGCTCCAGGATAAGTGGACCGGACCCTTTGAGGTTGTAGAGCGCAAAGTCCGGTTACCTACTTGGTGGACTTGCGGTCTCCCAGGAACCCCTTGAGGGTCCTGCATGTCAACCGCCTGAAGCCCCACTTGGAGAGGTCCCAAGTGGGCATGCTCTTAGCGACAGATGCTGGGATGGAGGAGGAGACCGAGCCTCTTCCTGACCTCCTGTCAGCAACAGAGCAAGATGGGTCAGTGGATGGTGTCAACCTCTCTTCCACCCTGACCCCTGAGCAACAGAATGACTGCCGCCAGTTGCTGGGACAGTTTTCTGATCTGTTCTCCCTGGTTCCCGGTGTCACAGATTGGTGCATCCATGATGTGGACACTGGGGACAGTACACCTGTGAAGCACAAATCTTACAGGGTGACTGACAGGGTGAGAGCTTGCATCAAGGAGGAGGTCTCCAAAATGCTTGCGTTAGGGGTGATTGAGTCCTCTAACAGTCCTTGGGCCAGCCCAGTGGTCTTGGTCCCAAAGGCTGCCGCACTGAGTGCCACACCAGAACTCCGGTTCTGTGTGGACTACCGAGGGCTCAATTCAGTCACCAGGACTGACGCGCACCCCATCCCCAGAGCTGATGAGCTCATAGATCGGCTAGGGGCTGCCCGGTACCTCAGCACGTTTGACTTGACGTCTGGGTACTGGCAGATCGCCTTGACTGATGGGGCAAGAGAGAGGTCAGCATTCTCCACACCAGATGGGCACTACCACTTCCGGGTGATGCCCTTTGGGATGAAGAATGCCCCTGCCACCTTCCAGAGGTTGGTCAACCAGGTGTTGGCTGGACTGGACTCGTTCAGTGCCGCCTACCTGGATGACATCGCAGTGTTCAGCGCCAGTTGGGAAGAACATCTGCACCACCTCTGGGAAGTGTTGATGGCGCTGCGGAGAGCAGGCCTCACGATCAAGGCGAGTATGTGCCAGATCGGGCAGGGTTCCGTGGTGTACTTGGGACACCAAGTGGGGAGCGGCCAGGTGGCGCCCCTACAACCCAAAGTTGAAACCATCCTGAATTGGGAACCCCCAAAACCCAGACAGAGGTGAGAGCCTTTTTAGGACTCACGGGTTACTACAGGAGGTTTGTCAAGGGGTATGGCAGCATCGTTGCACCCCTGACAGAGCTGACTTCCAAGAAGCAGCCCAGGAAAGTGATTTGGACTGACACCTGTCAGAAAGCTTTTGAGGCCCTGAAAACTGCCATGTGCACGGCGCCCGTGCTCCTGGCACCCAACTTCTCCAAAGAGTTCGTAGTACAAACAGACGCTTCAGAGCATGGTGTGGGGGCTGGTCTGTCACAGATGAATGAGGAGGGCCTAGATCAACCCGTAGCCTTCATCAGTAGGAGGTTACTACCACGGGAACAGAGGTGGAGTGCTATTGAGCGTGAGGCATTTGCTGTGGTCTGGGCACTGAAGAAGCTGAGACCATACCTGTTTGGGACTCACTTCCGGGTTCAGACAGACCACAGGCCCCTCAGATGGTTGATGCAGATGAGGGTGAGAATCCAAAGCTGTTGAGGTGGTCCATTTCCCTACAGGGGATGGATTTCACGGTGGAGCACCGCCCTGGTACAGAACACGCCAATGCTGATGGTCTGTCCAGATTTTTCCGCCTTAGTGAAGAGAACTCCCCTGAGGTAGGGTAGTTCTCCCCACATTTCAGCTGGAGGGGACATGTGTTAGACCTGGCATCCTTGGCGTGGGTCTCCCTTCCATTTTGTTATGATGCCTCCTATGTTATTGATCTGTTTTTGCTGGTGTTAGATGCTTTGGGCACTGTGCACTGCTATTCAGTGCCACAGTGCAAGTGCTCCCTATGATAAATTGTGTGATGGATTAGTGACTCCATGATTGGATGATTGGTTTACTTGTCAGTCCCTAGTACAGTGCACTGAGTGTGCCCAGGGCTTGTAAATCCAATGCCGCTGGTGGGCTTGCAGCACTGGTTGTGCCACCCACAGAAGCGGCTTGTAAAATGTGCCTCAGGCCTGCCATTGCAGAGCCTGTGTGCAGCCTAGGGCTGCCATGTCGACTTGGTGAGTACACCCACTTACCAGTCCCTAAACCTTCCCTTTACTGCATGTTGGTCACCCCTAAAGTAGGCCCTAGGGCAGGGTGCATTGTAAGTACAAGGTAGGACATGCCCTGGTGTGTGTGGCATGTCCTAATAGTGAATTACAGCCATTTTCGTTTTTCACTATTGCAAGGCTACCTGCTCCCCATAGGCCAGAATGGGCAGACTGACTATTACACCTTATAGTCAGGACTGACCCAGGGAACATGGTAGAAAAACGAATTTAGTATGCCTGAACTCAGAATGATAAAATACATCTTTTAGTGAAGTTGGTTTTAACATTCTGTGTTTGAAAATACCACTTTTAGAAAGTGGGTATTTTCTTGCCTAAACTTCCAAGCCTGCCTCTGCTAGGTTGTGTATTCCTTGTCTGGAGATTGAGTGACAGGGGCTGGGGGTGGCTACAGGAGACAGGGTGAGTCAGCACAGGGCTGAATAGAAAGATCTGCATCCAGAGTGGAGGGAGGAGTTGCACCTGGGTCTGAATAGGGCTGTGCCTGCCTTCCACAATGCTGGCTCCACCTCCTGCCGGGCGGCTGAGCACTCTTCCCCACATTCTGAAAGGAAAGAAGGAGTCAGAAAAACAAAGTGCTCCAGGACTGACCAGAACTGGTTTTGGGCTAGGCAGAGGCCTCTCTGCCTTCAGAGAACAAAGAGAAACTGTGTATAAAAGGGGACCCAGACCCCTAGGAAATTAGATCACTTTGGGAAACAAGAAGAAACCTTTGCTGAGGAGCGGAACCAAGAAGAAACTGAGGAGAAGACTATCCCTAAGCTAGAGGGATCTGCCTGCAGTGGTTGCCTGACTGTCAAAGGAAGGAGAAAGGACTTTGTGTGCACTTTTATTCAACTTGTAAAGGATCTCCAAGGGCTTGAGAAAAGAGCTTGCCTCCTGCTGAAGTCTCAGGAACAACAGACTTCAACCACCAGCTCCCCAAGAATCCTTTGGAAGTGCCTGCTGCTGTTTTGGGCCTTCTGAAGGGACTGCGTGTCGCAAGGAGCTGGAAGTGCGACTCAAGAGGGAGAAGCATGTCGCCGTCGCAGCCGCTGCCGTCGCATCACGGAGATGACGCCGCTGTAGCTGTCGCATTGCACCGCATCTCGAGAAACGTCCCGCAACACCGAAGAAGCGTGTCGCCGTCGCAGCCGCTGCCGTCGCATCGTAGATGTCGCTGCTGTAGCTGTCGCATTGCACCGCATCAAGAGAAGAGTCTCGCATCGAGGAAGAAGCGTGTCGCCGTCGCAGCCGCTGTCGTCGCATCGTAGATGTCGCCGCTGTAGCTGTCGCATTGCACCGCATCGAGAGAAGCGCCTCGCATCCACGGAGAAGCGTGCCGCCGTCGGAGCTGCTGCCGTCGCATCACGAAACAAGGGTGTCGCCGCTGCAGTTGTCGCATCGAGCGGAAGCGTCTCGCAACGTCGGAGAAGAGGGTCGCCGCCAAAGCCGCTGTCGTCGCATCACGGAACAAGGGTGTCGCCGCTGCAGCTGACGCATCGAGTCGAGACTTCTCGCAACATCGGAGAAGCGTGCCGCATCAGGAAGAACTTGACGTCTTTATTTCTTTGCATCAGAACTTTGTCGCATATCCATCTCTGCAACACTTTCGTTGTAGGAACGTGACGCATCGTAAGGTACATTGACTCAAAGTGTCGCATTTTAAGAACTTAAGAGAACTAAGCTAAACCTACCATTTTAAGTACAGTATTGTGGATTTTTGTCGTTTATGGTCTTGTGTTAAATCTATATAAAGCATACTTATTTTTGATATAAACCTTGTGTGGTGTCCATCTGTAGTGTTGTCACTAGATTACTGTATGTGTTCACAAATGCTTTACACACTGCCTCTGAGATAAGCCTGTCTGCTCGTGCCAAGCTACCAAGGGGGTGAGCAGGGGTTATTTTAGGAGTGTACCCCTTTACCCTGACTAGAGGCAAGGGTCCCTATTTGCCACAAGTACCTACCTGTGCCAACTAGAGACCCCCAATTCTAACAATGGCGTTTTGCTGTTTCTATGTGTGCTGCACAATGCAACAAAAATGAGGAGAAATAAAGCATTTCTCCTCGTTTTGCCTGTTTAAGACTAGGTTTTCCCTGGTCTTAATTTTGGTGCTGCCCCATATTTACGCCACCCTTGCAAATATGGGGCAGTGTCAAAATCAATGGGTGTTGAAGTGGGAACGCCCACCGCAACACCCATTACACACCCCTTTCACGCTAAGGGGCCGATTCCGATCTCGGCCGGTAGGGCTCCGAATCGGATTCGGCTTTACCGGATCCGATTCGGAGCCCTGTCTCCCGACCGAACCGTACGCGGGTCCGGCCGAGCGAGTACGATGCGAGTCGCCGACCGACTCGTCCGGGCGTCCCGACCGCTCCGACCGACTCGCTCCCGGCTCGAGCCGCTCCGACCGACTCGCTCGGACTCGACTCGCACCGCGCAATGGAGACGTTCCCCGGCCGGGTAAGTACGATGCGCGCCGCGAGCAGTCCGACCGAGCCGCGCACTCCGGCTCGAAAGAGCTGTCGGAGCCGTACTTTGGGGTCCGTGTCGGACCCCCTGTACTCGTAGCCGCGCGAGTCGCACACAGGGGGACCCATGGGTCCCCCTACCTGTGCGTGTACGGCGCGAATCGCTTCACCGTGTACCCGCTGTAGGGGCGCACTTGTCCGACTCGCACCCATTGAGTCAATGGGAGCCCGCGTACGCGTTGTACGACCGGCTCCCATTGACTTCAATGGGAGTCCGACCGACTCGAGTCCGATAACATACGGACGCATCGTACTCGTTCGGTCGGACTGCACGGGTCCGATTCGGTCGGAAATCTCTCCGGGTCCGGCTCGGTCGGAGAAATTTCCGGCCCGATTCGGAATCGACCCCTAAGTATAGCAGGAAAGTGTGCCTTATTAAGTAGTTTAACGCCACCTTGTGAATAAGGCGAAGCCCCTATCGCCACAGAAACATTGGAAAAAGTGATGTTTCCGTGGCGATAGGGGCTTGTAAATATGACCCACTGTGTTTAAAAGAGAAGACCAAGTGATCTTCAGGCAGAAACGGAAACGTAAGTCTGATGCTCCTTTTGATGCTGACCCACTGATGGTTGAGACCAGTAAAGGACACATGGTGACTGCTTACCGTCCTGGAAAGTCCAATACGCAAGATTCTTTGCATTTCAGGCACCTGTCTCAACCTTTGGCAACTCCAGATGTCAGGAGTGAGACTTATCCACCTGAGAGTCCAGAGAGCCCAGGGACTGTACCAATGTCACTGTCACCAGTGCCAGTAATGGACCCTTCTCCGATATCTCCTCAACCTCACATGGCCAGATCTGGGCGATTTATTCGAGCCCCGAAACGACTTATCAAAGAGTTGTAATGTACATATGTATTATTAATACTTTTTATTTAACAAAGGGGGAGATGTAGTGTCTTGTAAGTTAGAGATGACAGGACCCTTTTAGTTCCTGACAGACTCCGTAGAAAAGTGTCATAGGTGCGCGGGTGTGAGTCATAGAATTCATGATGTAGAATGTTCAGTTCATAGTTACACGCTGATGAATAAAATGGGTAATAATAAACTTTCGTGTGTGGTGTGATCATTCACAAGTACCCCGTGTTAGACCTGGTACCATTGGCGTGAGTCTCCCTTCCATTTTTTCACTGATTGCATCCTCTGTTTTTGATGTTTTGCTGGTTTAGATGCTTTGGGCACTGTGCCACTGCTATTCAGTGCCACAGTGCAAGTGCTCCCTATGGTAAATTGATGTATTGATTAGTGGCTCCATGATTGGATCATTTGATTTACTTGTCAGACCCTAGTATAGTGCACCAGGTGTGCCCAGGGCCTGTAAATCAAATGCTGCTGGTGGGCTTGCAGCACTGGTTGTGCCACCCACAGAAGCAGCTTGTAAAGTGTGCCTCAGGCCTGCCATTGCAGAGCCTGTGTGCAGTCTGTGACTGCCATGTCGACTTGGTAAGTGCACCCACTTGCCAGTCCCTAAACCTTCCCTTTTCTGCATATCAGTCACCCCTAAGGTAGGCCCTAGGGCAGGGTGCATTGTATGTAAAAGGTAGGACATGCCCTGGTGTGTGTAGCATGTCCTGATAGTGAATTACAGCCAGTTTCGTTTTTCACTATTGCAAGGCTACCTGTCACCATTGGCCAGAATGGGCAGTTTGATTATAACATCTTATAATCCTAACTGACCCAGGGAACATGGTAGAAAAACGAATTTAGTATGCCTGAACTCAGAATGATAAAATACATCTTTTAGTGAAGTTGGTTTTAACATTCTGTGTTTGAAAATACCACTTTTAGAAAGTAGGTATTTTGTTGGCTAACCATCCAGCCTGCCTCTGCTAGCTTGTGTATTGTATGTCTGGTTTTGTGAGTGACAGGGGCTGGGGGGCTCCAGGAGACAGGGTGAGTCAGCACAGGGCTGAATAGACCTATCTGCGTGTAGAGTGGTGGGAGGAGTAGCACCTGGGCCTGAATAGGGCTGTGCCTGCCTTCCACAATGCTGGCTCCACCTCCTGTGGTGTGTCTGATGTCCCTGGCCCACACTGACAAAGGAAGAGGGTGTGCACTGGCAGGATGCACCCAGAACTGGTTTGGACTAGGTACAGGACCCTCTGCCTTTAGAGGACAAAGGATTTATGGGTATAAATACTGGGGCCCCAAGACTTTAGATCTCTTCTGGAAACAACAAGACAAACCTTTGCCAAGGAGAAGAACCAAGGAAGCTGCAGGAGTTTGGACTGCCCCTCTGCCAGTGTGCTGTTTGCTGGGTTGGCCTGCAGTGGTCTTCATTGCCAAGGAAAGGAGAAGGAACTTTTAAAGAACTTTCATCATCTTGCAGAATATTCTCCAAGGGCTTGAACTAGAGCTTGCCTCCTGCTGAAGTCTCAGGGCTACAAGACTTCACCACCAGCTCCCTCCTGAATTCCCTTGCTGGGGATTCTGTCTGCAGAAGCCTGCGTGTCGCTGGGAGCTGGAAGCGCGACGCAACGAGAAGAAGCGTGTCGCTGTCGAAGCTGCTGCCGTCGCATCGCCGGAGAAGCGTGTCGCCGCCGCAGAGGCCACCGCCGCATCACCAGAGAAGCGTGCCTTCGTCGCAGCTGCCTGCCGTCGCGTCACCGGAGAAGCGTGTCGCCGTCGCAACTGCCTGCCGTCGCATCAACAGGGAAGCGTGTCGCTACCGCAAGGGTCGCCGTCGCATCTCCCGAGAAGCGTGTCGCCGTCGCAGCTGCCTGCCGTCGCATCACCAGAGAAGCGTGTCGCAGGGCCTGTCGCGGCTCCAAAGATACAGAGTTCGCCGCACGGCCGTCGGGCGTGCACGCATCGTCTTCACATCGTCGCATCGCATCAAGGCCGCACTTTCATCGCATCGCACCGGATCGTCGCACCGCATCGAGGCGCCTGCTCGCTGCATCGTCCTCCCTGCGGACCCTTTGTTTGTTTTGCGTTACGCATCCCAGGTACTTTTGAGAGAAACGTGTTGCATTTACCATCAACTTGAACTAAGTTACTTCTACCATCTTTTAAGTCTATTTTGAGTACAGTATTGTGGATTTTTGTCGTTTGTGGTCTTGTGTTAAGTCTATATAAAGAATACTTATTTTTTTATAAAACCTGTGTAGTGTCCATCTGTAGTGTTTTCACTGTATTACTGTATGCGTTCACAAATGCTTAACACACTGCCTCTGAGATAAGCCTGTCTGCTCGTGCCAAGCTACCAAGGGGGTGAGCAGGGGTTATTTTAGTACTGTGTCCCCCTTACCCTGACTAGAAGCAAGGGTCCCTATTTGGTCAAAGGTGTATACCATTGCCAACTAGAGACCCCCAGTTCTAACACCCGGGCTGGGCTAGGATGCTACATCAGTAAGAAAACATTAAAATTACTTTAAAAAATGCAGACTTTCAAGGGAGACAAGCAGGCCCTAAAGTACTGGAAGTACAAAAAAGTTGATAGTGACATCGTGCTCCTCCGTGCTCTATTTTCACGACTGATGGACTGGGAGCGGTGTTTATCTCTTTATGGATTTTAGTGCTCCTTGCTGAACCTTTGCCTCTTTAATGCATTCTAAATAATTTCAATTGAACACATAGAACCTGTTTGGCCCTAAAACAATGACAGACAGAGAAGTCTTAAACTTTAAAGGTGTATTTTCAGACTGTAAGTCAAACAGAAATCAATTAATTTAGTCAAAATCGACAAATCAGAGGGCAAAGATCAATTAGTGTACAGAATCATTCAAAGAACCAGTAAAGGTCACGTCAACAAAATACAAAGTATAAAATGGAAGAGAAATGTGGCATGGATTCACCTCCAAGGGACAGTAAGTATATGTGCCAACACTTTAACACTGGGAGATTTGGAGAAAAGAAATTGGGGAATACATTTTCTCCATTGACTTAAATTGAAGCAGAGCTAATTTTAGGCAGGAGACAGCTAAAAGAAAGCAATTTTTCCCTTTAAAAATTGGGAGTCTCCCACCTGAATTGCGTCTTCTGGCATGTATTAGTAAGGAAAAGGCCTTCTAACACATAAAAAAGAGATCACCTTTATAGAGTTATAAACAAAACATTTTATACATTCACTACAGTTGTACATTGTTCCCACAAATTAGACCACTCAGAATTAAGCAGAGTGAAACGGTTGCAAGAAAATACATTTAGAAAATGTCTCATAATTCTACAACATGGAGCTTTTCATGCCCACTACAGTACTAGAGTAAATACTGTTACAATATGTGTGATTCTGCTAAGACAGCTAAGAGCAACCTTGAACAGGAGCAGTTGTGCTAAAGCAACAGTTTAATATTCTTGTGAAGGTCGTTGTCTTGCCTGTGAGAAGTAAATTTAATGATTATTCTACTAAGACATGAAAATACCAGTTCATCTATGTGATACAGGTCACTTGGCAAGAAGTGGCACATATAAGATAGAATATGAGGCCTAAAGTCTCTAAGTTAGGCAGAGTGTATGCATCATTAGTGCAATGCATTTCATTTCAGAAGAACAACTCTTATCAACCCCGACTGATGATATATTAGAATCATCACAATTTGCCCAGATTTACAAAATGGTAAAGGTTAACGCTGCGCCCCGTCACTTTACAAATGCAGGGCTGCACCATATTTACAACAATACGGTGCAGCCCTGCGTTTCTCCCTGCGCTGGTGCTAAATTTAGCCGCCTAGCGCCAACACAGGCACCCTTGCACTGCAGTGCAAGGGTGCCTGCGTTGTGGGAATGATTGTTTATGTACAGGAAAGTGTCCCTTCCTGCACATAAACAATCATAAATGGCGCTTTGTAACTTCTAGGTGTGCTGCTTGTGCAGCACACATAGAAGTTGCAACTCCTCATTTTTAAAATGATTTTTTATGTGCAGGAAGGGACACCTTCCTGCACATAAACAATCATCCATGGCGTTTTGCTGTTTCTATGTGTGCTGCACAATGCAACAAAAACGAGGAGAAATAAAGCATTTCTCCTCGTTTTGCCTGTTTAAGACTAGGTTTTCCCTGGTCTTAATTTTAGTGCTGCCCCATATTTACGCCACCCTTGCAAATATGGGGCAGTGTCAAAATCAATGGGTGTTGAAGTGGGAACGCCCACCGCAACACCCATTACGCACCCCTTTCACGCTAAGTATAGCAGGAAAGTGTGCCTTACTCACAAGGCAGCATTAAGCCACATTAAGTAGTTTAACGCCACCTTGTGAATAAGGCGAAGCCCCTATCGCCACAGGAACAGCGGAAAAAGTGACGTTCCTGTGGCGATAGGGGCTTGTAAATATGACCCACTGTGTTTAAAAGAGAAGACCAAGTGATCTTCAGGCAGAAACGGAAACGTAAGTCTGATGCTCCTTTTGATGCTGACCCACTAATGGTTGTGACCAGTAAAGGACACATGGTGACTGCTTACCGTCCTGGAAAGTCCAATACGCAATATTCTTTGCATTTCAGGCACCTGTCTTAACCTATGCCAACTCCAGATGTCAGGAGTGAGACATATCCACCTGAGAGTCCAGAGAGCCCAGGGACTGTACCCATGTCACTGTCACCAGTGCCAGTAATGGACCCTTCTCAGGTATCTCCTCAACCTCACATGGCCAGATCTGGGCGATTGATTCGAGCCCCGAAACGACTTATCAAAGAGTTGTAATGTACATATGTATTATTAATACTTTTTATTTAACAAAGGGGAGATGTAGTGTCTTGTAAGTTAGAGATGACAGGACCCTTTTAGTTCCTGACGGACTTCGTAGAAAAGTGTCATAGGTGCGCGGGTGTGAGTCATAGAATTCACGATGTAGAATGTTCAGTTCATAGTTACACGCTGATGAATAAAGATGTGTAATACTAAACTTCGTGTGTGGTGTGATCATTCACAAGTACCCGGGTTGGGCTAGGACGCTACATCAGTAAGAAAACATTAAAATTATTTTAAAAAATGCAGACTTTCATAGGAAGACAAGCAGGACCTAAAGTACAAAAAAGTTGATAGTGACATTGTGCTCCTCCGTGCTCTATTTGCACGACTGATGGACTGGGAGCGGTGTTTATCTCTTTATGGATTTTAGTGCTCCTTGCTGAACCTTTGCCTCTTTAATGCATTCTAAATAATTTCAATTGAACACATAGAACCTGTTTGGCCCTAAAACAATGACAGACAGAGAAGTCTTAAACCTTAAATGTGTATTTTCAGACTGTAAGTCAAACAGGAATCAATTAATTTAGTCAAAATCGACAAATCAGAGTGCAAAGATCAATTAGTGTACAGAATCATTCAAAGAACCAGTAAAGGTCACGTCAACAAAATACAAAGTATAAAATGGAAGAGAAATGTGGCATGGATTCACCTCCAAGGGACAGTAAGTATATGTGCCAACACTTTAACACTGGGAGATTTGGAGAAAAGAAATTGGGGAATACATTTTCTCCATTGACTTAAATTGAAGCAGAGCTAATTTTAGGCAGGAGACAGCTAAAATAAAGCAATTTTTCCCTTTAAAAATTGGGAGTCTCCCACCTGAATTGCGTCTTCTGGCATGTATTAATAAGGAAAAGGCCTTCTAACACATAAAAAAAGAGATCACCTTTATAGAGTTATAAACAAAAGATTTTATACATTCACTACAGTTGTACATTGTTCCCACAAATTAGACCACTCAGAATTAAGCAGAGTGAAATGGTTGCAAGAAAATACATTTAGAAAATGTCTCATAATTCTACAACATGGATCTTTCATGCCCATTAGAGTACTAGAGTAAATACTGTTATAATATGTGTGATTCTGCTAAGACAGCTAAGAGCAACCTTGAACAGGAGCAGTTGTGCTAAAGCAACAGTTTAATATTCTTGTGAAGGTCGTTGTCTTGCCTGTGAAAAGTAAATTTAATGATTATTCTACTAAGACATGAAAATACCAGTTCATCTATGTGATACAGATCACTTGGCAAGAAGTGGCACATATAAGATAGAATATGAGGCCTAAATTCTCTAAGTTAGGCAGAGTGTATGCATCATTAGTGCAATGCATTTCATTTCAGAAGAACAACTCTTATCAACCCCGACTGATGATATATTAGAATCATCACAATTTGCCCAGATTTACAAAATGGTAAAGGTTAACGCTGCGCCCCGTCACTTTAGAAATGCAGGGCTGCACCATATTTACAACAATACGGTGCAGGCCTGCGTTTCTCCCTGCGCTGGTGCTAAATTTGGCTGCCTAGCGCCAACACAGGCACCCTTGCACTGTTGTGCAAGGGTGCCTGCATTGTGGGAATGATTGTTTATGTAGAGGAAGGTGTCCCTTCCTGCACATAAACAATAATAAATGGCGCTTTATAACTTCTAGGTGTGCTGCTTGTGCAGCACACATAGAAGTTGAAACTCCTCATTTTAAAATGATTGTTTATGTGCAGGAAGGGACACCTTCCTACACATAAACAATCATCCATGGCGTTTTGCTGTTTCTATGTGTGCTGCACAATGCAACAAAAACAAGGAGAAATAAAGCATTTCTCCTCGTTTTGCCTGTTTAAGACTAGGTTTTCCCTGGTCTTATTTTTGGTGCTGCCCCATATTTACGCCACCCTTGCAAATAGGGGGCAGTGTCAAAATCAATGGGTGTTGAAGTGGGAACGCCCACCGCAACACCCATTATGCACCCCTTTCACGCTAAGTACAGCAGGAAAGTGTGCCTTACTCACAAGGCAGCATTAAGCCACATTTAGTAGTTTAACGCCACCTTGTGAATAAGGCGAAGCCCCTATCGCCACAGGAACAGCGGAAAAAGTGACGTTCCACTGGCGATAGGGGCTTGTAAATATGATCCACTGTGTTTAAAAGAGAAGACCAAGTGATCTTCAGGCAGCAACGGAAACGTAAGTCTGATGCTCCTTTTGATGCTGACCCACTAATGGTTGTGACCAGTAAAGGACACATGGTGACTGCTTACCGTCCTGGAAAGTCCAATACGCAAGATTCTTTGCATTTCAGGCACCTGTCTCAACCTTTGCCAACTCCAGATGTCAGTAGTGAGACTTATCCACCTGAGAGTCCAGAGAGCCCAGGGACTGTACCAATGTCACTGTCACCAGTGCCAGTAATGGACCCTTCTCCGGTATCTCCTCAACCTCACATGGCCAGATCTGGGCGATTGATTCGAGCCCCGAAACGACTTATCAAAGAGTTGTAATGTACATATGTATTATTAATACCTTTTATTTAACAAAGGGGAGATGTACTGTCTTGTAAGTTAGAGATGACAGGACCCTTTTAGTTCCTGAAGGACTCCGTAGAAAAGTGTCATAGGTGCGCGGGTGTGAGTCATAGAATTTATGATGTAGAATGTTCAATTCATAGTTACACGCTGATGAATAAAATGGGTAATACTAAACTTCGTGTGTGGTGTGATCATTCACAAGTACCCGGGCTGGGCTAGGACGCTACATCAGTAAGAAAACATGAAAATTACTTTAAAAAATGCAGACTTTCATAGGGAGACAAGCAGGCCCTAAAGTACAGGAAGTACAAAAAAGTTGATAGTGACATTGTGCTCCTTCGTGCTCTATTTGCACGACTGATGGACTGGGAGCGGTGTTTATCCCTTTATGGATTTTAGTGCTCCTTGCTGAACCTTTGCCTCTTTAATGCATTCTAAATAATTTCAATTGAACACATAGAACCTGTTTGGCCCTAAAACAATGACAGACAGAGAAGTCTTAAACCTTAAATGTGTATTTTCAGACTGTAAGTCAAACAGGAATCAATTAATTTAGTCAAATCGACAAATCAGAGTGCAAAGATCAATTAGTGTACAGAATCATTCAAAGAACCAGTAAAGGTCACGTCAACAAAATACAAAGTATAAAATGGAAGAGAAATGTGGCATGGATTCACCTCCAAGGGACAGTAAGTATATGTGCCTACACTTTAACACTGGGAGATTTGGAGAAAAGAAATTGGGGAATACATTTTCTCCATTGACTTAAATTGAAGCAGAGCTAAATTTAGGCAGGAGACAGCTAAAAGAAAGCAATTTTTCCCTTTAAAAATTGGGAGTCTCCCACCTGAATTGCGTCTTCTGGCATGTATTAGTAAGGAAAAGGCCTTCTAACACATAAAAAAAGAGAACACCTTTATAGAGTTATAAACAAAAGATTTTATACATTCACTACAGTTGTACATTGTTCCCACAAATTAGACCACTCAGAATTAAGCAGAGTGAAACGGTTGCAAGAAAATACATTTAGAAAATGTCTCATAATTCT
Organism: Calotriton arnoldi; assembly: GCA_963921515.1. Taxonomy (NCBI): domain Eukaryota; kingdom Metazoa; phylum Chordata; class Amphibia; order Caudata; family Salamandridae; genus Calotriton; species Calotriton arnoldi. The sequence continues at coordinate 3,147,263 of CAWUFW010001064.1, forward strand.
ACAACATGGAGCTTTTCATGACCACTAGAGTACTAGAGTAAATACTGTTACAATATGTGCGATTCTGCTAAGACAGCTAAGAGCAACCTTGAACAGGAGCAGTTGTGCTAAAGCAACAGTTTAATATTCTTGTGAAGGTCGTTGTCTTGCCTGTGAAAAGTAAATTTAATGATTATTCTACTAAGACATGAAAATACCAGTTCATCTACTTGATACAGATCACTTGGCAATAAGTGGCACATATAAGATAGAATATGAGGCCTAAATTCTCTAAGTTAGGCAGAGTGTATGCATCATTAGTGCAATGCATTTCATTTCAGAAGAACAACTCTTATCAACCCCGACTGATGATATATTAGAATCATCACAATTTGCCCAGATTTACAAAATGGTAATGGTTAACGCTGCGCCCCGTCACTTTACAAATGCAGGGCTGCACCATATTTACAACAATACGGTGCAGCCCTGCGATTCTCCCTGCGCTGGTGCTAAATTTAGCCGCCTAGCGCCAACACAGGCACCCTTGCACTGCAGTGCAAGGGTGCCTGCGTTGTGGGAATGATTGTTTATGTACAGGAAAGTGTCCCTTCCTGGACATAACCAATCATAAATGGCGCTTTGTAACTTCTAGGTGTGCTGCTTGTGGCAGCACACATAGAAGTTGCAACTCCTCATTTTAAAATGATTGTTTATGTGCAGGAAGGGACACCTTCCTGCACATAAACAATCATCCATGGCGTTTTGCTGTTTCTATGTGTGCTGCACAATGCAACAAAAACGAGGAGAAATAAAGCATTTCTCCTCGTTTTGCCTGTTTAAGGCTAGGTTTTCCCTGGTCTTAATTTTGGTGCTGCCCCATATTTACGCCACCCTTGCAAATATGGTGCAGTGTCAAAATCAATGTGTGTTTAAGTGGGAACACCCACCGCAACACCCATTACGCACCCCTTTCACGCTAAGTATAGCAGGAAAGTGTGCCTTACTCACAAGGCAGCATTAAGCCACATTAAGTAGTTTAACGCCACCTTGTGAATAAGGCGAAGCCCCTATTGCCACAGGAACAGCGGAAAAAGTGACGTTCCTGTGGCGATAGGGGCTTGTAAATATGACCCACTGTGTTTAAAAGAGAAGACCAAGTGATCTTCAGGCAGAAACGGAAACGTAAGTCTGATGCTCCTTTTGATGCTGACCCACTGACGGTTGTGACCAGTAAAGGACACATGGTGACTGCTTACCGTCCTGGAAAGTCCAATACGCAAGATTCTTTGCATTTCAGGCACCTGTCTCAACCTTTGCCAACTCCAGATGTCAGGAGTGAGACTTATCCACCTGAGAGTCCAGAGAGCCCAGGAACTGTACCAATGTCACTGTCACCAGTGCCAGTAATGGACCCTTCTCAGGTATCTCCTCAACCTCACATGGCCAGATTTGGGCGATTGATTCGACCCCGAAACGACTTATCAAAGAGTTGTAATGTACATATGTATTATTAATACTTTTTATTTAACAAAGGGGGAGAAGTAGTGTCTTGTAAGTTAGAGATGACAAAACCCTTTTAGTTCCTGACGGACTCCGTAGAAAAGTGTCATAGCTGCGCGGGTGTGAGTCATAGAATTCACGATGTAGAATGTTCAGTTCATAGTTACACGCTGATGAATAAAATGGGTAATACTAAACTTCGTGTGTGGTGTGATCATTCACAAGTACCCGGGCTGGGCTAGGACGCTACATCAGTAAGAAAACATTAAAATTACTTTAAAAAATGCAGACTTTCATAGGGAGACAAGCAGGCCCTAAAGTACAGGAAGTACAAAAAAGTTGATAGTGACATTGTGCTCCTTCGTGCTCTATTTGCACGACTGATGGACTGGGAGCGGTGTTTATCTCTTTATGGATTTTAGTGCTCCTTGCTGAACCTTTGCCTCTTTAATGCATTCTAAATAATTTCAATTGAACACATAGAACCTGTTTGACCCTAAAACAATGACAGACAGAGAAGTCTTAAACCTTAAAGGTGTATTTTCAGACTGTAAGTCAAACAGGAATCAATTAATTTTGTCAAAATCGACAAATCAGAGTGCAAAGTTCAATTAGTGTACAGAATCATTCAAAGAACCAGTAAAGGTCACGTCAACAAAATACAAAGTATAAAATGGAAGAGAAATGTGGCATGGATTCACCTCCAAGGGACAGTAAGTATATGTGCCAACACTTTAACACTGGGAGATTTGGAGAAAAGAAATTGGGGAATAAATTTTCTCCATTGACTTAAATTGAAGCAGAGCTAATTTTAGGCATGAGACAGCTAAAAGAAAGCAATTTTTCCCTTTAAAAATTGGGAGTCTCCCACCTGAATTGCGTCTTCTGGCATGTATTAGTAAGGAAAAGGCCTTCTAACACATAAAAAAAGAGATCACCTTTATAGAGTTATAAACAAAAGATTTTATACATTCACTACAGTTGTACATTGTTCCCACAAATTAGACCACTCAGAATTAAGCAGAGTGAAACGGTTGCAAGAAAATACATTTAGAAAATGTCTCATAATTCTACAACATGGAGCTTTTCATGACCACTAGAGTACTAGAGTAAATACTGTTACAATATGTGTGATTCTGCTAAGACAGCTAAGAGCAACCTTGAACAGGAGCAGTTGTGCTAAAGCAACAGTGTAATATTCTTGTGAAGGTCGTTGTCTTGCCTGTGAAAAGTAAATTTAATGATTATTCTACTAAGACATGAAAATACCAGTTCATCTACTTGATACAGATCACTTGGCAATAAGTGGCACATATAAGATAGAATATGAGGCCTAAATTCTCTAAGTTAGGCAGAGTGTATGCATCATTAGTGCAATGCATTTCATTTCAGAAGAACAACTCTTATCAACCCCGACTGATGATATATTAGAATCATAACAATTTGCCCAGATTTACAAAATGGTAATGGTTAACGCTGCGCCCCGTCACTTTACAAATGCAGGGCTGCACCATATTTACAACAATACGGTGCAGCCCTGCGATTCTCCCTGCGCTGGTGCTAAATTTAGCCGCCTAGCGCCAACACAGGCACCCTTGCACTGCAGTGCAAGGGTGCCTGCGTTGTGGGAATGATTGTTTATGTACAGGAAAGTGTCCCTTCCTGCACATAAACAATCATAAATGGCGCTTTGTAACTTCTAGGTGTGCTGCTTGTGCAGCACACATAGAAGTTGCAACTCCTCATTTTAAAATGATTGTTTATGTGCAGGAAGGGACACCTTCCTGCACATAAACAATCATCCATGGCGTTTGCTGTTTCTATGTGTGCTGCACAATGCAACAAAAACGAGGAGAAATAAAGCATTTCTCCTCGTTTTGCCTGTTTAAGACTAGGTTTTCCCTGGTCTTAATTTTGGTGCTGCCCCATATTTACGCCACCCTTGCAAATATGGGGCAGTGTCAAAATCAATGGGTGTTGAAGTGGGAACGCCCACCGCAACACCCATTACGCACCCCTTTCACGCTAAGTATAGCAGGAAAGTGTGCCTTACTCACAAGGCAGCATTAAGCCACATTAAGTAGTTTAACGCCACCTTGTGAATAAGGCGAAGCCCCTATCGCCACAGGAACAGCGGAAAAAGTGACGTTCCTGTGGCGATAGGGGCTTGTAAATATGACCCACTGTGTTTAAAAGAGAAGACCAAGTGATCTTCAGGCAGAAACGGAAACGTAAGTCTGATGCTCCTTTTGATGCTGACCCACTGATGGTTGTGACCAGTAAAGGACACATGGTGACTGCTTACCGTCCTGGAAAGTCCAATACGCAATATTCTTTGCATTTCAGGCACCTGTCTTAACCTATGCCAACTCCAGATGTCAGGAGTGAGACATATCCACCTGAGAGTCCAGAGAGCCCAGGGACTGTACCCATGTCACTGTCACCAGTGCCAGTAATGGACCCTTCTCAGGTATCTCCTCAACCTCACATGGCCAGATCTGGGCGATTGATTCGAGCCCCGAAACGACTTATCAAAGAGTTGTAATGTACATATGTATTATTAATACTTTTTATTTAACAAAGGGGGAGATGTAGTGTCTTGTAAGTTAGAGATGACAGGACCCTTTTAGTTCCTGACGGACTCCGTAGAAAAGTGTCATAGGTGCGCGGGTGTGAGTCATAGAATTCACGATGTAGAATGTTCAGTTCATAGTTACACGCTGATGAATAAAGATGTGTAATACTAAACTTCGTGTGTGGTGTGATCATTCACAAGTACCCGGGTTGGGCTAGGACGCTACATCAGTAAGAAAACATTAAAATTATTTTAAAAAATGCAGACTTTCATAGGAAGACAAGCAGGCCCTAAAGTACAAAAAAGTTGATAGTGACATTGTGCTCCTCCGTGCTCTATTTGCACGACTGATGGACTGGGAGCGGTGTTTATCTCTTTATGGATTTTAGTGCTCCTTGCTGAACCTTTGCCTCTTTAATGCATTCTAAATAATTTCAATTGAACACATAGAACCTGTTTGGCCCTAAAACAATGACAGACAGAGAAGTCTTAAACCTTAAATGTGTATTTTCAGACTGTAAGTCAAACAGGAATCAATTAATTTAGTCAAAATCGACAAATCAGAGTGCAAAGATCAATTAGTGTACAGAATCATTCAAAGAACCAGTAAAGGTCACGTCAACAAAATACAAAGTATAAAATGGAAGAGAAATGTGGCATGGATTCACCTCCAAGGGACAGTAAGTATATGTGCCAACACTTTAACACTGGGAGATTTGGAGAAAAGAAATTGGGGAATACATTTTCTCCATTGACTTAAATTGAAGCAGAGCTAATTTTAGGCAGGAGACAGCTAAAATAAAGCAATTTTTCCCTTTAAAAATTGGGAGTCTCCCACCTGAATTGCGTCTTCTGGCATGTATTAATAAGGAAAAGGCCTTCTAACACATAAAAAAAGAGATCACCTTTATAGAGTTATAAACAAAAGATTTTATACATTCACTACAGTTGTACATTGTTCCCACAAATTAGACCACTCAGAATTAAGCAGAGTGAAATGGTTGCAAGAAAATACATTTAGAAAATGTCTCATAATTCTACAACATGGATCTTTCATGCCCATTAGAGTACTAGAGTAAATACTGTTACAATATGTGTGATTCTGCTAAGACAGCTAAGAGCAACCTTGAACAGGAGCAGTTGTGCTAAAGCAACAGTTTAATATTCTTGTGAAGGTCGTTGTCTTGCCTGTGAAAAGTAAATTTAATGATTATTCTACTAAGACATGAAAATACCAGTTCATCTATGTGATACAGATCACTTGGCAAGAAGTGGCACATATAAGATAGAATATGAGGCCTAAATTCTCTAAGTTAGGCAGAGTGTATGCATCATTAGTGCAATGCATTTCATTTCAGAAGAACAACTCTTATCAACCCCGACTGATGATATATTAGAATCATCACAATTTGCCCAGATTTACAAAATGGTAAAGGTTAACGCTGCGCCCCGTCACTTTAGAAATGCAGGGCTGCACCATATTTACAACAATACGGTGCAGGCCTGCGTTTCTCCCTGCGCTGGTGCTAAATTTGGCTGCCTAGCGCCAACACAGGCACCCTTGCACTGTTGTGCAAGGGTGCCTGCATTGTGGGAATGATTGTTTATGTAGAGGAAGGTGTCCCTTCCTGCACATAAACAATAATAAATGGCGCTTTATAACTTCTAGGTGTGCTGCTTGTAGCAGCACACATAGAAGTTGCAACTCCTCATTTTTAAAATGATTGTTTATGTGCAGGAAGGGACACCTTCCTACACATAAACAATCATCCATGGCGTTTTGCTGTTTCTATGTGTGCTGCACAATGCAACAAAAACAAGGAGAAATAAAGCATTTCTCCTCGTTTTGCCTGTTTAAGACTAGGTTTTCCCTGGTCTTATTTTTGGTGCTGCCCCATATTTACGCCACCCTTGCAAATAGGGGGCAGTGTCAAAATCAATGGGTGTTGAAGTGGGAACGCCCACCGCAACACCCATTATGCACCCCTTTCACGCTAAGTACAGCAGGAAAGTGTGCCTTACTCACAAGGCAGCATTAAGCCACATTTAGTAGTTTAACGCCACCTTGTGAATAAGGCGAAGCCCCTATCGCCACAGGAACAGCGGAAAAAGTGACGTTCCACTGGCGATAGGGGCTTGTAAATATGACCCACTGTGTTTAAAAGAGAAGACCAAGTGATCTTCAGGCAGCAACGGAAACGTAAGTCTGATGCTCCTTTTGATGCTGACCCACTAATGGTTGTGACCAGTAAAGGACACATGGTGACTGCTTACCGTCCTGGAAAGTCCAATACGCAAGATTCTTTGCATTTCAGGCACCTGTCTCAACCTTTGCCAACTCCAGATGTCAGTAGTGAGACTTATCCACCTGAGAGTCCAGAGAGCCCAGGGACTGTACCAATGTCACTGTCACCAGTGCCAGTAATGGACCCTTCTCCGGTATCTCCTCAACCTCACATGGCCAGATTTGGGCGATTGATTCGAGCCCCGAAACGACTTATCAAAGAGTTGTAATGTACATATGTATTATTAATACCTTTTATTTAACAAAGGGGGAGATGTACTGTCTTGTAAGTTAGAGATGACAGGACCCTTTTAGTTCCTGAAGGACTCCGTAGAAAAGTGTCATAGGTGCGCGGGTGTGAGTCATAGAATTTATGATGTAGAATGTTCAATTCATAGTTACACGCTGATGAATAAAATGGGTAATACTAAACTTCGTGTGTGGTGTGATCATTCACAAGTACCCGGGCTGGGCTAGGACGCTACATCAGTAAGAAAACATTAAAATTACTTTAAAAAATGCAGACTTTCATAGGGAGACAAGCAGGCCCTAAAGTACAGGAAGTACAAAAAAGTTGATAGTGACATTGTGCTCCTTCGTGCTCTATTTGCACGACTGATGGACTGGGAGCGGTGTTTATCCCTTTATGGATTTTAGTGCTCCTTGCTGAACCTTTGCCTCTTTAATGCATTCTAAATAATTTCAATTGAACACATAGAACCTGTTTGGCCCTAAAACAATGACAGACAGAGAAGTCTTAAACCTTAAATGTGTATTTTCAGACTGTAAGTCAAACAGGAATCAATTAATTTAGTCAAATCGACAAATCAGAGTGCAAAGATCAATTAGTGTACAGAATCATTCAAAGAACCAGTAAAGGTCACGTCAACAAAATACAAAGTATAAAATGGAAGAGAAATGTGGCATGGATTCACCTCCAAGGGACAGTAAGTATATGTGCCTACACTTTAACACTGGGAGATTTGGAGAAAAGAAATTGGGGAATACATTTTCTCCATTGACTTAAATTGAAGCAGAGCTAAATTTAGGCAGGAGACAGCTAAAAGAAAGCAATTTTTCCCTTTAAAAATTGGGAGTCTCCCACCTGAATTGCGTCTTCTGGCATGTATTAGTAAGGAAAAGGCCTTCTAACACATAAAAAAAGAGAACACCTTTATAGAGTTATAAACAAAAGATTTTATACATTCACTACAGTTGTACATTGTTCCCACAAATTAGACCACTCAGAATTAAGCAGAGTGAAACGGTTGCAAGAAAATACATTTAGAAAATGTCTCATAATTCTACAACATGGAGCTTTTCATGACCACTAGAGTACTAGAGTAAATACTGTTACAATATGTGCGATTCTGCTAAGACAGCTAAGAGCAACCTTGAACAGGAGCAGTTGTGCTAAAGCAACAGTTTAATATTCTTGTGAAGGTCGTTGTCTTGCCTGTGAAAAGTAAATTTAATGATTATTCTACTAAGACATGAAAATACCAGTTCATCTACTTGATACAGATCACTTGGCAATAAGTGGCACATATAAGATAGAATATGAGGCCTAAATTCTCTAAGTTAGGCAGAGTGTATGCATCATTAGTGCAATGCATTTCATTTCAGAAGAACAACTCTTATCAACCCCGACTGATGATATATTAGAATCATCACAATTTGCCCAGATTTACAAAATGGTAATGGTTAACGCTGCGCCCCGTCACTTTACAAATGCAGGGCTGCACCATATTTACAACAATACGGTGCAGCCCTGCGATTCTCCCTGCGCTGGTGCTAAATTTAGCCGCCTAGCGCCAACACAGGCACCCTTGCACTGCAGTGCAAGGGTGCCTGCGTTGTGGGAATGATTGTTTATGTACAGGAAAGTGTCCCTTCCTGGACATAACCAATCATAAATGGCGCTTTGTAACTTCTAGGTGTGCTGCTTAGTGCAGCACACATAGAAGTTGCAACTCCTCATTTTTAAAATGATTGTTTATGTGCAGGAAGGGACACCTTCCTGCACATAAACAATCATCCATGGCGTTTTGCTGTTTCTATGTGTGCTGCACAATGCAACAAAAACGAGGAGAAATAAAGCATTTCTCCTCGTTTTGCCTGTTTAAGGCTAGGTTTTCCCTGGTCTTAATTTTGGTGCTGCCCCATATTTACGCCACCCTTGCAAATATGGTGCAGTGTCAAAATCAATGTGTGTTTAAGTGGGAACACCCACCGCAACACCCATTACGCACCCCTTTCACGCTAAGTATAGCAGGAAAGTGTGCCTTACTCACAAGGCAGCATTAAGCCACATTAAGTAGTTTAACGCCACCTTGTGAATAAGGCGAAGCCCCTATTGCCACAGGAACAGCGGAAAAAGTGACGTTCCTGTGGCGATAGGAGCTTGTAAATATGACCCACTGTGTTTAAAAGAGAAGACCAAGTGATCTTCAGGCAGAAACGGAAACGTAAGTCTGATGCTCCTTTTGATGCTGACCCACTGACGGTTGTGACCAGTAAAGGACACATGGTGACTGCTTACCGTCCTGGAAAGTCCAATACGCAAGATTCTTTGCATTTCAGGCACCTGTCTCAACCTTTGCCAACTCCAGATGTCAGGAGTGAGACTTATCCACCTGAGAGTCCAGAGAGCCCAGGAACTGTACCAATGTCACTGTCACCAGTGCCAGTAATGGACCCTTCTCAGGTATCTCCTCAACCTCACATGGCCAGATCTGGGCGATTGATTCGACCCCCGAAACGACTTATCAAAGAGTTGTAATGTACATATGTATTATTAATACTTTTTATTTAACAAAGGGGGAGAAGTAGTGTCTTGTAAGTTAGAGATGACAAAACCCTTTTAGTTCCTGACGGACTCCGTAGAAAAGTGTCATAGCTGCGCGGGTGTGAGTCATAGAATTCACGATGTAGAATGTTCAGTTCATAGTTACACGCTGATGAATAAAATGGGTAATACTAAACTTCGTGTGTGGTGTGATCATTCACAAGTACCCGGGCTGGGCTAGGACGCTACATCAGTAAGAAAACATTAAAATTACTTTAAAAAATGCAGACTTTCATAGGGAGACAAGCAGGCCCTAAAGTACAGGAAGTACAAAAAAGTTGATAGTGACATTGTGCTCCTTCGTGCTCTATTTGCACGACTGATGGACTGGGAGCGGTGTTTATCTCTTTATGGATTTTAGTGCTCCTTGCTGAACCTTTGCCTCTTTAATGCATTCTAAATAATTTCAATTGAACACATAGAACCTGTTTGACCCTAAAACAATGACAGACAGAGAAGTCTTAAACCTTAAAGGTGTATTTTCAGACTGTAAGTCAAACAGGAATCAATTAATTTTGTCAAAATCGACAAATCAGAGTGCAAAGTTCAATTAGTGTACAGAATCATTCAAAGAACCAGTAAAGGTCACGTCAACAAAATACAAAGTATAAAATGGAAGAGAAATGTGGCATGGATTCACCTCCAAGGGACAGTAAGTATATGTGCCAACACTTTAACACTGGGAGATTTGGAGAAAAGAAATTGGGGAATAAATTTTCTCCATTGACTTAAATTGAAGCAGAGCTAATTTTAGGCATGAGACAGCTAAAAGAAAGCAATTTTTCCCTTTAAAAATTGGGAGTCTCCCACCTGAATTGCGTCTTCTGGCATGTATTAGTAAGGAAAAGGCCTTCTAACACATAAAAAAAGAGATCACCTTTATAGAGTTATAAACAAAAGATTTTATACATTCACTACAGTTGTACATTGTTCCCACAAATTAGACCACTCAGAATTAAGCAGAGTGAAACGGTTGCAAGAAAATACATTTAGAAAATGTCTCATAATTCTACAACATGGAGCTTTTCATGACCACTAGAGTACTAGAGTAAATACTGTTACAATATGTGTGATTCTGCTAAGACAGCTAAGAGCAACCTTGAACAGGAGCAGTTGTGCTAAAGCAACAGTGTAATATTCTTGTGAAGGTCGTTGTCTTGCCTGTGAAAAGTAAATTTAATGATTATTCTACTAAGACATGAAAATACCAGTTCATCTACTTGATACAGATCACTTGGCAATAAGTGGCACATATAAGATAGAATATGAGGCCTAAATTCTCTAAGTTAGGCAGAGTGTATGCATCATTAGTGCAATGCATTTCATTTCAGAAGAACAACTCTTATCAACCCCGACTGATGATATATTAGAATCATAACAATTTGCCCAGATTTACAAAATGGTAATGGTTAACGCTGCGCCCCGTCACTTTACAAATGCAGGGCTGCACCATATTTACAACAATACGGTGCAGCCCTGCGATTCTCCCTGCGCTGGTGCTAAATTTAGCCGCCTAGCGCCAACACAGGCACCCTTGCACTGCAGTGCAAGGGTGCCTGCGTTGTGGGAATGATTGTTTATGTACAGGAAAGTGTCCCTTCCTGCACATAAACAATCATAAATGGCGCTTTGTAACTTCTAGGTGTGCTGCTTGTGCAGCACACATAGAAGTTGCAACTCCTCATTTTTAAAATGATTGTTTATGTGCAGGAAGGGACACCTTCCTGCACATAAACAATCATCCATGGCGTTTTGCTGTTTCTATGTGTGCTGCACAATGCAGCAAAAACGAGGAGAAATAAAGCATTTCTCCTCGTTTTGCCTGTTTAAGACTAGGTTTTCCCTGGTCTTAATTTTGGTGCTGCCCCATATTTACGCCACCCTTGCAAATATGGGGCAGTGTCAAAATCAATGGGTGTTGAAGTGGGAACGCCCACCGCAACACCCATTACGCACCCCTTTCACGCTAAGTATAGCAGGAAAGTGTGCCTTACTCACAAGGCAGCATTAAGCCACATTAAGTAGTTTAACGCCACCTTGTGAATAAGGCGAAGCCCCTATCGCCACAGGAACAGCGGAAAAAGTGACGTTCCTGTGGCGATAGGGGCTTGTAAATATGACCCACTGTGTTTAAAAGAGAAGACCAAGTGATCTTCAGGCAGAAACGGAAACGTAAGTCTGATGCTCCTTTTGATGCTGACCCACTGATGGTTGTGACCAGTAAAGGACACATGGTGACTGCTTACCGTCCTGGAAAGTCCAATACGCAATATTCTTTGCATTTCAGGCACCTGTCTTAACCTATGCCAACTCCAGATGTCAGGAGTGAGACATATCCACCTGAGAGTCCAGAGAGCCCAGGGACTGTACCCATGTCACTGTCACCAGTGCCAGTAATGGACCCTTCTCAGGTATCTCCTCAACCTCACATGGCCAGATCTGGGCGATTGATTCGAGCCCGAAACGACTTATCAAAGAGTTGTAATGTACATATGTATTATTAATACTTTTTATTTAACAAAGGGGGAGATGTAGTGTCTTGTAAGTTAGAGATGACAGGACCCTTTTAGTTCCTGACGGACTCCGTAGAAAAGTGTCATAGGTGCGCGGGTGTGAGTCATAGAATTCACGATGTAGAATGTTCAGTTCATAGTTACACGCTGATGAATAAAGATGTGTAATACTAAACTTCGTGTGTGGTGTGATCATTCACAAGTACCCGGGTTGGGCTAGGACGCTACATCAGTAAGAAAACATTAAAATTATTTTAAAAAATGCAGACTTTCATAGGAAGACAAGCAGGCCCTAAAGTACAAAAAAGTTGATAGTGACATTGTGCTCCTCCGTGCTCTATTTGCACGACTGATGGACTGGGAGCGGTGTTTATCTCTTTATGGATTTTAGTGCTCCTTGCTGAACCTTTGCCTCTTTAATGCATTCTAAATAATTTCAATTGAACACATAGAACCTGTTTGGCCCTAAAACAATGACAGACAGAGAAGTCTTAAACCTTAAATGTGTATTTTCAGACTGTAAGTCAAACAGGAATCAATTAATTTAGTCAAAATCGACAAATCAGAGTGCAAAGATCAATTAGTGTACAGAATCATTCAAAGAACCAGTAAAGGTCACGTCAACAAAATACAAAGTATAAAATGGAAGAGAAATGTGGCATGGATTCACCTCCAAGGGACAGTAAGTATATGTGCCAACACTTTAACACTGGGAGATTTGGAGAAAAGAAATTGGGGAATACATTTTCTCCATTGACTTAAATTGAAGCAGAGCTAATTTTAGGCAGGAGACAGCTAAAATAAAGCAATTTTTCCCTTTAAAAATTGGGAGTCTCCCACCTGAATTGCGTCTTCTGGCATGTATTAATAAGGAAAAGGCCTTCTAACACATAAAAAAAGAGATCACCTTTATAGAGTTATAAACAAAAGATTTTATACATTCACTACAGTTGTACATTGTTCCCACAAATTAGACCACTCAGAATTAAGCAGAGTGAAATGGTTGCAAGAAAATACATTTAGAAAATGTCTCATAATTCTACAACATGGATCTTTCATGCCCATTAGAGTACTAGAGTAAATACTGTTACAATATGTGTGATTCTGCTAAGACAGCTAAGAGCAACCTTGAACAGGAGCAGTTGTGCTAAAGCAACAGTTTAATATTCTTGTGAAGGTCGTTGTCTTGCCTGTGAAAAGTAAATTTAATGATTATTCTACTAAGACATGAAAATACCAGTTCATCTACTGTGATACAGATCACTTGGCAAGAAGTGGCACATATAAGATAGAATATGAGGCCTAAATTCTCTAAGTTAGGCAGAGTGTATGCATCATTAGTGCAATGCATTTCATTTCAGAAGAACAACTCTTATCAACCCCGACTGATGATATATTAGAATCATCACAATTTGCCCAGATTTACAAAATGGTAAAGGTTAACGCTGCGCCCCGTCACTTTAGAAATGCAGGGCTGCACCATATTTACAACAATACGGTGCAGGCCTGCGTTTCTCCCTGCGCTGGTGCTAAATTTGGCTGCCTAGCGCCAACACAGGCACCCTTGCACTGTTGTGCAAGGGTGCCTGCATTGTGGGAATGATTGTTTATGTAGAGGAAGGTGTCCCTTCCTGCACATAAACAATAATAAATGGCGCTTTATAACTTCTAGGTGTGCTGCTTGTAGCAGCACACATAGAAGTTGCAACTCCTCATTTTTAAAATGATTGTTTATGTGCAGGAAGGGACACCTTCCTACACATAAACAATCATCCATGGCGTTTTGCTGTTTCTATGTGTGCTGCACAATGCAACAAAAACAAGGAGAAATAAAGCATTTCTCCTCGTTTTGCCTGTTTAAGACTAGGTTTTCCCTGGTCTTATTTTTGGTGCTGCCCCATATTTACGCCACCCTTGCAAATAGGGGGCAGTGTCAAAATCAATGGGTGTTGAAGTGGGAACGCCCACCGCAACACCCATTATGCACCCCTTTCACGCTAAGTACAGCAGGAAAGTGTGCCTTACTCACAAGGCAGCATTAAGCCACATTTAGTAGTTTAACGCCACCTTGTGAATAAGGCGAAGCCCCTATCGCCACAGGAACAGCGGAAAAAGTGACGTTCCACTGGCGATAGGGGCTTGTAAATATGACCCACTGTGTTTAAAAGAGAAGACCAAGTGATCTTCAGGCAGCAACGGAAACGTAAGTCTGATGCTCCTTTTGATGCTGACCCACTAATGGTTGTGACCAGTAAAGGACACATGGTGACTGCTTACCGTCCTGGAAAGTCCAATACGCAAGATTCTTTGCATTTCAGGCACCTGTCTCAACCTTTGCCAACTCCAGATGTCAGTAGTGAGACTTATCCACCTGAGAGTCCAGAGAGCCCAGGGACTGTACCAATGTCACTGTCACCAGTGCCAGTAATGGACCCTTCTCCGGTATCTCCTCAACCTCACATGGCCAGATTTGGGCGATTGATTCGAGCCCCGAAACGACTTATCAAAGAGTTGTAATGTACATATGTATTATTAATACCTTTTATTTAACAAAGGGGGAGATGTACTGTCTTGTAAGTTAGAGATGACAGGACCCTTTTAGTTCCTGAAGGACTCCGTAGAAAAGTGTCATAGGTGCGCGGGTGTGAGTCATAGAATTTATGATGTAGAATGTTCAATTCATAGTTACACGCTGATGAATAAAATGGGTAATACTAAACTTCGTGTGTGGTGTGATCATTCACAAGTACCCGGGCTGGGCTAGGACGCTACATCAGTAAGAAAACATTAAAATTACTTTAAAAAATGCAGACTTTCATAGGGAGACAAGCAGGCCCTAAAGTACAGGAAGTACAAAAAAGTTGATAGTGACATTGTGCTCCTTCGTGCTCTATTTGCACGACTGATGGACTGGGAGCGGTGTTTATCCCTTTATGGATTTTAGTGCTCCTTGCTGAACCTTTGCCTCTTTAATGCATTCTAAATAATTTCAATTGAACACATAGAACCTGTTTGGCCCTAAAACAATGACAGACAGAGAAGTCTTAAACCTTAAATGTGTATTTTCAGACTGTAAGTCAAACAGGAATCAATTAATTTAGTCAAAATCGACAAATCAGAGTGCAAAGATCAATTAGTGTACAGAATCATTCAAAGAACCAGTAAAGGTCACGTCAACAAAATACAAAGTATAAAATGGAAGAGAAATGTGGCATGGATTCACCTCCAAGGGACAGTAAGTATATGTGCCTACACTTTAACACTGGGAGATTTGGAGAAAAGAAATTGGGGAATACATTTTCTCCATTGACTTAAATTGAAGCAGAGCTAAATTTAGGCAGGAGACAGCTAAAAGAAAGCAATTTTTCCCTTTAAAAATTGGGAGTCTCCCACCTGAATTGCGTCTTCTGGCATGTATTAGTAAGGAAAAGGCCTTCTAACACATAAAAAAGAGAACACCTTTATAGAGTTATAAACAAAAGATTTTATACATTCACTACAGTTGTACATTGTTCCCACAAATTAGACCACTCAGAATTAAGCAGAGTGAAACGGTTGCAAGAAAATACATTTAGAAAATGTCTCATAATTCTACAACATGGAGCTTTTCATGACCACTAGAGTACTAGAGTAAATACTGTTACAATATGTGCGATTCTGCTAAGACAGCTAAGAGCAACCTTGAACAGGAGCAGTTGTGCTAAAGCAACAGTTTAATATTCTTGTGAAGGTCGTTGTCTTGCCTGTGAAAAGTAAATTTAATGATTATTCTACTAAGACATGAAAATACCAGTTCATCTACTTGATACAGATCACTTGGCAATAAGTGGCACATATAAGATAGAATATGAGGCCTAAATTCTCTAAGTTAGGCAGAGTGTATGCATCATTAGTGCAATGCATTTCATTTCAGAAGAACAACTCTTATCAACCCCGACTGATGATATATTAGAATCATCACAATTTGCCCAGATTTACAAAATGGTAATGGTTAACGCTGCGCCCCGTCACTTTACAAATGCAGGGCTGCACCATATTTACAACAATACGGTGCAGCCCTGCGATTCTCCCTGCGCTGGTGCTAAATTTAGCCGCCTAGCGCCAACACAGGCACCCTTGCACTGCAGTGCAAGGGTGCCTGCGTTGTGGGAATGATTGTTTATGTACAGGAAAGTGTCCCTTCCTGGACATAACCAATCATAAATGGCGCTTTGTAACTTCTAGGTGTGCTGCTTGTGCAGCACACATAGAAGTTGCAACTCCTCATTTTTAAAATGATTGTTTATGTGCAGGAAGGGACACCTTCCTGCACATAAACAATCATCCATGGCGTTTTGCTGTTTCTATGTGTGCTGCACAATGCAACAAAAACGAGGAGAAATAAAGCATTTCTCCTCGTTTTGCCTGTTTAAGACTAGGTTTTCCCTGGTCTTAATTTTGGTGCTGCCCCATATTTACGCCACCCTTGCAAATATGGTGCAGTGTCAAAATCAATGTGTGTTTAAGTGGGAACACCCACCGCAACACCCATTACGCACCCCTTTCACGCTAAGTATAGCAGGAAAGTGTGCCTTACTCACAAGGCAGCATTAAGCCACATTAAGTAGTTTAACGCCACCTTGTGAATAAGGCAAAGCCCCTATTGCCACAGGAACAGCGGAAAAAGTGACGTTCCTGTGGCGATAGGGGCTTGTAAATATGACCCACTGTGTTTAAAAGAGAAGACCAAGTGATCTTCAGGCAGAAACGGAAACGTAAGTCTGATGCTCCTTTTGATGCTGACCCACTGACGGTTGTGACCAGTAAAGGACACATGGTGACTGCTTACCGTCCTGGAAAGTCCAATACGCAAGATTCTTTGCATTTCAGGCACCTGTCTCAACCTTTGCCAACTCCAGATGTCAGGAGTGAGACTTATCCACCTGAGAGTCCAGAGAGCCCAGGAACTGTACCAATGTCACTGTCACCAGTGCCAGTAATGGACCCTTCTCAGGTATCTCCTCAACCTCACATGGCCAGATTTGGGCGATTGATTCGACCCCCGAAACGACTTATCAAAGAGTTGTAATGTACATATGTATTATTAATACTTTTTATTTAACAAAGGGGGAGAAGTAGTGTCTTGTAAGTTAGAGATGACAAAACCCTTTTAGTTCCTGACGGACTCCGTAGAAAAGTGTCATAGCTGCGCGGGTGTGAGTCATAGAATTCACGATGTAGAATGTTCAGTTCATAGTTACACGCTGATGAATAAAATGGGTAATACTAAACTTCGTGTGTGGTGTGATCATTCACAAGTACCCGGGCTGGGCTAGGACGCTACATCAGTAAGAAAACATTAAAATTACTTTAAAAATGCAGACTTTCATAGGGAGACAAGCAGGCCCTAAAGTACAGGAAGTACAAAAAAGTTGATAGTGACATTGTGCTCCTTCGTGCTCTATTTGCACGACTGATGGACTGGGAGCGGTGTTTATCTCTTTATGGATTTTAGTGCTCCTTGCTGAACCTTTGCCTCTTTAATGCATTCTAAATAATTTCAATTGAACACATAGAACCTGTTTGACCCTAAAACAATGACAGACAGAGAAGTCTTAAACCTTAAAGGTGTATTTTCAGACTGTAAGTCAAACAGGAATCAATTAATTTTGTCAAAATCGACAAATCAGAGTGCAAAGTTCAATTAGTGTACAGAATCATTCAAAGAACCAGTAAAGGTCACGTCAACAAAATACAAAGTATAAAATGGAAGAGAAATGTGGCATGGATTCACCTCCAAGGGACAGTAAGTATATGTGCCAACACTTTAACACTGGGAGATTTGGAGAAAAGAAATTGGGGAATACATTTTCTCCATTGACTTAAATTGAAGCAGAGCTAATTTTAGGCATGAGACAGCTAAAAGAAAGCAATTTTTCCCTTTAAAAATTGGGAGTCTCCCACCTGAATTGCGTCTTCTGGCATGTATTAGTAAGGAAAAGGCCTTCTAACACATAAAAAAAGAGATCACCTTTATAGAGTTATAAACAAAAGATTTTATACATTCACTACAGTTGTACATTGTTCCCACAAATTAGACCACTCAGAATTAAGCAGAGTGAAACGGTTGCAAGAAAATACATTTAGAAAATGTCTCATAATTCTACAACATGGAGCTTTTCATGACCACTAGAGTACTAGAGTAAATACTGTTACAATATGTGTGATTCTGCTAAGACAGCTAAGAGCAACCTTGAACAGGAGCAGTTGTGCTAAAGCAACAGTGTAATATTCTTGTGAAGGTCGTTGTCTTGCCTGTGAAAAGTAAATTTAATGATTATTCTACTAAGACATGAAAATACCAGTTCATCTACTTGATACAGATCACTTGGCAATAAGTGGCACATATAAGATAGAATATGAGGCCTAAATTCTCTAAGTTAGGCAGAGTGTATGCATCATTAGTGCAATGCATTTCATTTCAGAAGAACAACTCTTATCAACCCCGACTGATGATATATTAGAATCATAACAATTTGCCCAGATTTACAAAATGGTAATGGTTAACGCTGCGCCCCGTCACTTTACAAATGCAGGGCTGCACCATATTTACAACAATACGGTGCAGCCCTGCGATTCTCCCTGCGCTGGTGCTAAATTTAGCCGCCTAGCGCCAACACAGGCACCCTTGCACTGCAGTGCAAGGGTGCCTGCGTTGTGGG
This sequence comes from Calotriton arnoldi, assembly GCA_963921515.1. Classification (NCBI taxonomy): domain Eukaryota; kingdom Metazoa; phylum Chordata; class Amphibia; order Caudata; family Salamandridae; genus Calotriton; species Calotriton arnoldi. Next base: position 3,165,663 of record CAWUFW010001064.1, read on the forward strand.
AATGATTGTTTATGTACAGGAAAGTGTCCCTTCCTGCACATAAACAATCATAAATGGCGCTTTGTAACTTCTAGGTGTGCTAGCTTGTGCAGCACACATAGAAGTTGCAACTCCTCATTTTAAAATGATTGTTTATGTGCAGGAAGGGACACCTTCCTGCACATAAACAATCATCCATGGCGTTTTGCTGTTTCTATGTGTGCTGCACAATGCAACAAAAACAAGGAGAAATAAAGCATTTCTCCTCGTTTTGCCTGTTTAAGACTAGGTTTTCCCTGGTCTTAATTTTGGTGCTGCCCCATATTTACGCCACCCTTGCAAATATGGGGCAGTGTCAAAATCAATGGGTGTTGAAGTGGGAACGCCCACCGCAACACCCATTACGCACCCCTTTCACGCTAAGTATAGCAGGAAAGTGTGCCTTACTCACAAGGCAGCATTAAGCCACATTAAGTAGTTTAACGCCACCTTGTGAATAAGGCGAAGCCCCTATCGCCACAGGAACAGCGGAAAAAGTGACGTTCCAGTGGCGATAGGGGCTTGTAAATATGATCCACTGTGTTTAAAAGAGAAGACCAAGTGATCTTCAGGCAGAAACGGAAACGTAAGTCTGATGCTCCTTTTGATGCTGACCCACTGACGGTTGTGACCAGTAAAGGACACATGGTGACTGCTTACCGTCCTGGAAAGTCCAATACGCAAGATTCTTTGCATTTCAGGCACCTGTCTCAACCTTTGCCAACTCCAGATGTCAGTAGTGAGACTTATCCACCTGAGAGTCCAGAGAGCCCAGGGACTGTACCAATGTCACTGTCACCAGTGCCAGTAATGGACCCTTCTCCGGTATCTCCTCAACCTCACATGGCCAGATCTGGGCGATTGATTCGAGCCCCGAAACGACTTATCAAAGAGTTGTAATGTACATATGTATTATTAATACCTTTTATTTAACAAAGGGGGAGATGTACTGTCTTGTAAGTTAGAGATGACAGGACCCTTTTAGTTCCTGAAGGACTCCGTAGAAAAGTGTCATAGGTGCGCGGGTGTGAGTCATAGAATTTATGATGTAGAATGTTCAATTCATAGTTACACGCTGATGAATAAAATGGGTAATACTAAACTTCGTGTGTGGTGTGATCATTCACAAGTACCCGGGCTGGGCTAGGACGCTACATCAGTAAGAAAACATTAAAATTACTTAAAAAATTCAGACTTTCATAGGGAGACAAGCATGCCCTAAAGTACAGGAAGTACAAAAAAGTTGATAGTGACATCGTGCTCCTCCGTGCTCTATTTGCACGACTGATGGACTGGGAGCGGTGTTTATCTCTTTATGGATTTTAGTGCTCCTTGCTGAACCTTTGCCTCTTTAATGCATTCTAAATAATTTCAATTGAACACATAGAACCTGTTTGGCCCTAAAACAATGACAGACAGAGAAGTCTTAAACCTTAAATGTGCATTTTCAGACTGTAAGTCAAACAGGAATCAATTAATTTAGTCAAAATCGACAAATCAGAGTGCAAAGATCAATTAGTGTACAGAATCATTCAAAGAACCAGTAAAGGTCACGTCAACAAAATACAAAGTATAAAATGGAAGAGAAATGTGGCATGGATTCACCTCCAAGGGACAGTAAGTATATGTGCCAACACTTTAACACTGGGAGATTTGGAGAAAAGAAATTGGGGAATACATTTTCTCCATTGACTTAAATTGAAGCAGAGCTAATTTTAGGCAGGAGACAGCTAAAAGAAAGCAATTTTTCCCTTTAAAAATTGGGAGTCTCCCACCTGAATTGCGTCTTCTGGCATGTATTAGTAAGGAAAAGGCCTTCTAACACATAAAAAAAGAGAACACCTTTATAGAGTTATAAACAAAAGATTTTATACATTCACTACAGTTGTACATTGTTCCCACAAATTAGACCACTCAGAATTAAGCAGAGTGAAACGGTTGCAAGAAAATACATTTAGAAAATGTCTCATAATTCTACAACATGGAGCTTTTCATGACCACTAGAGTACTAGAGTAAATACTGTTACAATATGTGTGATTCTGCTAAGACAGCTAAGAGCAACCTTGAACAGGAGCAGTTGTGCTAAAGCAACAGTTTAATATTCTTGTGAAGGTCGTTGTCTTGCCTGTGAAAAGTAAATTTAATGATTATTCTACTAAGACATGAAAATACCAGTTCATCTACTTGATACAGATCACTTGGCAATAAGTGGCACATATAAGATAGAATATGAGGCCTAAATTCTCTAAGTTAGGCAGAGTGTATGCATCATTAGTGCAATGCATTTCATTTCAGAAGAACAACTCTTATCAACCCCGACTGATGATATATTAGAATCATCACAATTTGCCCAGATTTACAAAATGGTAATGGTTAACGCTGCGCCCGTCACTTTACTAAATGCAGGGCTGCACCATATTTACAACAATACGGTGCAGCCCTGCGATTCTCCCTGCGCTGGTGCTAAATTTAGCCGCCTAGCGCCAACACAGGCACCCTTGCACTGCAGTGCAAGGGTGCCTGCGTTGTGGGAATGATTGTTTATGTACAGGAAAGTGTCCCTTCCTGGACATAACCAATCATAAATGGCGCTTTGTAACTTCTAGGTGTGCTGCTAGTGCAGCACACATAGAAGTTGCAACTCCTCATTTTAAAATGATTGTTTATGTGCAGGAAGGGACACCTTCCTGCACATAAACAATCATCCATGGCGTTTTGCTGTTTCTATGTGTGCTGCATTAATGCAACAAAAACGAGGAGAAATAAAGCATTTCTCCTCGTTTTGCCTGTTTAAGGCTAGGTTTTCCCTGGTCTTAATTTTGGTGCTGCCCCATATTTACGCCACCCTTGCAAATATGGTGCAGTGTCAAAATCAATGTGTGTTTAAGTGGGAACACCCACCGCAACACCCATTACGCACCCCTTTCACGCTAAGTATAGCAGGAAAGTGTGCCTTACTCACAAGGCAGCATTAAGCCACATTAAGTAGTTTAACGCCACCTTGTGAATAAGGCAAAGCCCCTATTGCCACAGGAACAGCGGAAAAAGTGACGTTCCTGTGGCGATAGGGGCTTGTAAATATGACCCACTGTGTTTAAAAGAGAAGACCAAGTGATCTTCAGGCAGAAACGGAAACGTAAGTCTGATGCTCCTTTTGATGCTGACCCACTGACGGTTGTGACCAGTAAAGGACACATGGTAACTGCTTACCGTCCTGGAAAGTCCAATACGCAAGATTCTTTGCATTTCAGGCACCTGTCTCAACCTTTGCCAACTCCAGATGTCAGGAGTGAGACTTATCCACCTGAGAGTCCAGAGAGCCCAGGAACTGTACCAATGTCACTGTCACCAGTGCCAGTAATGGACCCTTCTCAGGTATCTCCTCAACCTCACATGGCCAGATTTGGGCGATTGATTCGACCCCGAAACGACTTATCAAAGAGTTGTAATGTACATATGTATTATTAATACTTTTTATTTAACAAAGGGGGAGAAGTAGTGTCTTGTAAGTTAGAGATGACAAAACCCTTTTAGTTCCTGACGGACTCCGTAGAAAAGTGTCATAGCTGCGCGGGTGTGAGTCATAGAATTCACGATGTAGAATGTTCAGTTCATAGTTACACGCTGATGAATAAAATGGGTAATACTAAACTTCGTGTGTGGTGTGATCATTCACAAGTACCCGGGCTGGGCTAGGACGCTACATCAGTAAGAAAACATTAAAATTACTTTAAAAAATGCAGACTTTCATAGGGAGACAAGCAGGCCCTAAAGTACAGGAAGTACAAAAAAGTTGATAGTGACATTGTGCTCCTTCGTGCTCTATTTGCACGACTGATGGACTGGGAGCGGTGTTTATCTCTTTATGGATTTTAGTGCTCCTTGCTGAACCTTTGCCTCTTTAATGCATTCTAAATAATTTCAATTGAACACATAGAACCTGTTTGACCCTAAAACAATGACAGACAGAGAAGTCTTAAACCTTAAAGGTGTATTTTCAGACTGTAAGTCAAACAGGAATCAATTAATTTTGTCAAAATCGACAAATCAGAGTGCAAAGTTCAATTAGTGTACAGAATCATTCAAAGAACCAGTAAAGGTCACGTCAACAAAATACAAAGTATAAAATGGAAGAGAAATGTGGCATGGATTCACCTCCAAGGGACAGTAAGTATATGTGCCAACACTTTAACACTGGGAGATTTGGAGAAAAGAAATTGGGGAATAAATTTTCTCCATTGACTTAAATTGAAGCAGAGCTAATTTTAGGCATGAGACAGCTAAAAGAAAGCAATTTTTCCCTTTAAAAATTGGGAGTCTCCCACCTGAATTGCGTCTTCTGGCATGTATTAGTAAGGAAAAGGCCTTCTAACACATAAAAAAAGAGATCACCTTTATAGAGTTATAAACAAAAGATTTTATACATTCACTACAGTTGTACATTGTTCCCACAAATTAGACCACTCAGAATTAAGCAGAGTGAAACGGTTGCAAGAAAATACATTTAGAAAATGTCTCATAATTCTACAACATGGAGCTTTTCATGACCACTAGAGTACTAGAGTAAATACTGTTACAATATGTGTGATTCTGCTAAGACAGCTAAGAGCAACCTTGAACAGGAGCAGTTGTGCTAAAGCAACAGTGTAATATTCTTGTGAAGGTCGTTGTCTTGCCTGTGAAAAGTAAATTTAATGATTATTCTACTAAGACATGAAAATACCAGTTCATCTACTTGATACAGATCACTTGGCAATAAGTGGCACATATAAGATAGAATATGAGGCCTAAATTCTCTAAGTTAGGCAGAGTGTATGCATCATTAGTGCAATGCATTTCATTTCAGAAGAACAACTCTTATCAACCCCGACTGATGATATATTAGAATCATAACAATTTGCCCAGATTTACAAAATGGTAATGGTTAACGCTGCGCCCCGTCACTTTACTAAATGCAGGGCTGCACCATATTTACAACAATACGGTGCAGCCCTGCGATTCTCCCTGCGCTGGTGCTAAATTTAGCCGCCTAGCGCCAACACAGGCACCCTTGCACTGCAGTGCAAGGGTGCCTGCGTTGTGGGAATGATTGTTTATGTACAGGAAAGTGTCCCTTCCTGCACATAAACAATCATAAATGGCGCTTTGTAACTTCTAGGTGTGCTGCTTGTGCAGCACACATAGAAGTTGCAACTCCTCATTTTTAAAATGATTGTTTATGTGCAGGAAGGGACACCTTCCTGCACATAAACAATCATCCATGGCGTTTTGCTGTTTCTATGTGTGCTGCACAATGCAACAAAAACAAGGAGAAATAAAGCATTTCTCCTCGTTTTGCCTGTTTAAGACTAGGTTTTCCCTGGTCTTAATTTTGGTGCTGCCCCATATTTACGCCACCCTTGCAAATATGGGGCAGTGTCAAAATCAATGGGTGTTGAAGTGGGAACGCCCACCGCAACACCCATTACGCACCCCTTTCACGCTAAGTATAGCAGGAAAGTGTGCCTTACTCACAAGGCAGCATTAAGCCACATTAAGTAGTTTAACGCCACCTTGTGAATAGGCGAAGCCCCTATCGCCACAGGAACAGCGGAAAAAGTGACGTTCCAGTGGCGATAGGGGCTTGTAAATATGATCCACTGTGTTTAAAAGAGAAGACCAAGTGATCTTCAGGCAGAAACGGAAACGTAAGTCTGATGCTCCTTTTGATGCTGACCCACTGACGGTTGTGACCAGTAAAGTACATATGGTGACTGCTTACCGTCCTGGAAAGTCCAATACGCAAGATTCTTTGCATTTCAGGCACCTGTCTCAACCTTTGCCAACTCCAGATGTCAGTAGTGAGACTTATCCACCTGAGAGTCCAGAGAGCCCAGGGACTGTACCAATGTCACTGTCACCAGTGCCAGTAATGGACCCTTCTCCGGTATCTCCTCAACCTCACATGGCCAGATCTGGGCGATTGATTCGAGCCCCGAAACGACTTATCAAAGAGTTGTAATGTACATATGTATTATTAATACCTTTTATTTAACAAAGGGGGAGATGTACTGTCTTGTAAGTTAGAGATGACAGGACCCTTTTAGTTCCTGAAGGACTCCGTAGAAAAGTGTCATAGGTGCGCGGGTGTGAGTCATAGAATTTATGATGTAGAATGTTCAATTCATAGTTACACGCTGATGAATAAAATGGGTAATACTAAACTTCGTGTGTGGTGTGATCATTCACAAGTACCCGGGCTGGGCTAGGACGCTACATCAGTAAGAAAACATTAAAATTACTTAAAAAAATTCAGACTTTCATAGGGAGACAAGCATGCCCTAAAGTACAGGAAGTACAAAAAAGTTGATAGTGACATCGTGCTCCTCCGTGCTCTATTTGCACGACTGATGGACTGGGAGCGGTGTTTATCTCTTTATGGATTTTAGTGCTCCTTGCTGAACCTTTGCCTCTTTAATGCATTCTAAATAATTTCAATTGAACACATAGAACCTGTTTGGCCCTAAAACAATGACAGACAGAGAAGTCTTAAACCTTAAATGTGCATTTTCAGACTGTAAGTCAAACAGGAATCAATTAATTTAGTCAAAATCGACAAATCAGAGTGCAAAGATCAATTAGTGTACAGAATCATTCAAAGAACCAGTAAAGGTCACGTCAACAAAATACAAAGTATAAAATGGAAGAGAAATGTGGCATGGATTCACCTCCAAGGGACAGTAAGTATATGTGCCAACACTTTAACACTGGGAGATTTGGAGAAAAGAAATTGGGGAATACATTTTCTCCATTGACTTAAATTGAAGCAGAGCTAATTTTAGGCAGGAGACAGCTAAAAGAAAGCAATTTTTCCCTTTAAAAATTGGGAGTCTCCCACCTGAATTGCGTCTTCTGGCATGTATTAGTAAGGAAAAGGCCTTCTAACACATAAAAAAAGAGAACACCTTTATAGAGTTATAAACAAAAGATTTTATACATTCACTACAGTTGTACATTGTTCCCACAAATTAGACCACTCAGAATTAAGCAGAGTGAAACGGTTGCAAGAAAATACATTTAGAAAATGTCTCATAATTCTACAACATGGAGCTTTTCATGACCACTAGAGTACTAGAGTAAATACTGTTACAATATGTGTGATTCTGCTAAGACAGCTAAGAGCAACCTTGAACAGGAGCAGTTGTGCTAAAGCAACAGTTTAATATTCTTGTGAAGGTCGTTGTCTTGCCTGTGAGAAGTAAATTTAATGATTATTCTACTAAGACATGAAAATACCAGTTCATCTACTTGATACAGATCACTTGGCAATAAGTGTCAGATACAAGATAGAATATGAGGCCTAAAATCTCTAAGTTAGGCAGAGTGTATGCATCATTAGTGCAATGCATTTCATTTCAGAAGAACAACTCTTATCAACGCCGACTGATGATATATTAGAATCATCACAATTTGCCCATCTAAACAGATTTACAATATGGTAAAGGTTAACGCTGCGCTCCGTCACTTTACAAATGCAGGGCTGCACCATATTTACAACAATACGGTGCAGCCCTGCGTTTCTCCCTGCGCTGGTGCTAAATTTAGCTGCCTAGCACCAACACAGGCACCCTTGCACTGCAGTGCAAGGGTGCCTGCGTTGTGGGAATGATTGTTTATGTACAGTAATATGTCCCTTCCTGCACATAAACAATCATAAACGGCGCTTTGTAACTTCTAGGTGTGCTGCTTGTGCAGCACACATAGAAGTTGCAACTCCTCATTTTTAAAATGATTGTTTATGTGCAGGAAGGGACACCTTCCTACACATAAACAATCATCCATGGCGTTTTGCTGTTTCTATGTGTGCTGCACATTGCAACAAAAATGAGGAGAAATAAAGCATTTCTCCTCGTTTTGCCTGTTTAAGACTAGGTTTTCCCTGGTCTTAATTTTGGTGCTGCCCCATATTTACGCGACCCTTGCAAATATGTGGCAGTGTCAAAATCAATGGGTGTTGAGGTGGGAACGCCCACCGCAACACCCATTACCCACCCCTCTCACGCTAAGTATAGCAGGAAAGTGTGCCTTACTCACAAGGCGGCATTCAGCCACATTAAGTGGTTTAACGCCACCTTGTGAATAAGGCAAAGCCCCTATCACTACAGGAATGTCGGAAAAAGTGACGTTCCCCTGGCGATAGGGGCTTGTAAATATGCCCCACTGTGTTTAAAAGAGAAGACCAAGTGATCTTCAGGCAGAAACGGAAACGTAAGTCTGATGCTCCTTTTGATGCCGACCCACTGATGGTTGTGACCAGTAAAGGACACATGGTGACTGCTTACCGTCCTGGAAAGTCCAATACGCAAGATTCTTTGCATTTCAAGCACCTGTCTCAACCTTTGCCAACTCCAGATGTCAGGAGTGAGACTTATCCACCTGAGAGTCCAGAGAGCCCAGGGACTGTACCAATGTCAATGTCACCAGTGCCAGTAATGGACCCTTCTCCGGTATCTCCTCAACCTCACATGGCCAGATCTGGGCGATTGATTCGAGCCCCGAAACGACTTATCAAAGAGTTGTAATGTACATATGTATTATTAATACTTTTTATTTAACAAAGGGGGAGAAGTAGTGTCTTGTAAGTTAGAGATGACAGGACCCTTTTAGTTCCTGAAGGACTCCGTAGAAAAGTGTCATAGGTGCGCGGGTGTGAGTCATAGAATTTATGATGTAGAATGTTCAATTCATAGTTACACGCTGATGAATAAAATGGGTAATACTAAACTTCGTGTGTGGTGTGATCATTCACAAGTACCCGGGCTGGGCTAGGACGCTACATCAGTAAGAAAACATTAAAATTACTTTAAAAAATGCAGACTTTCATAGGGAGACAAGCAGGCCCTAAAGTACAGGAAGTCCAAAAAAGTTGATAGTGACATCGTGCTCCTCCGTGCTCTATTTGCACGACTGATGGACTGGGAGCGGTGTTTATCTCTTTATGGATTTTAGTGCTCCTTGCTGAACCTTTGCCTCTTTAATGCATTCTAAATAATTTCAATTGAACACATAGAACCTGTTTGGCCCTAAAACAATGACAGACAGAGAAGTCTTAAACCTTAAATGTGTATTTTCAGACTGTAAGTCAAACAGGAATCATTTCATTTAGTCAAAATCGACAAATCAGAGTGCAAAGATCAATTAGTGTACAGAATCATTCAAAGAACCAGTAAAGGTCACGTCAACAAAATACAAAGTATAAAATGGAAGAGAAATGTGGCATGGATTCACCTCCAAGGGACAGTAAGTATATGTGCCAACACTTTAACACTGAGAGATTTGGAGAAAAGAAATTGGAGAATACATTTTCTCCATTGACTTGAATTGAAGCAGAGCTAATTTTAGGCAGGAGACAGCTAAAAGAAAGCAATTTTTCCCTTTAAAAATTGGGAGTGTCCCACCTGAATTGCCTCTTCTGGCATGTATTAGTAAGGAAAAGGCCTTCTAACACATAAAAAAAGAGAACACCTTTATAGAGTTATAAACAAAAGATTTTATACAATCACTACAGTTGTACATTGTTCCCACAAATTAGACCACTCAGAATTAAGCAGAGTGAAACGGTTGCAAGAAAATACATTTAGAAAATGTCTCATAATTCTACAACATGGAGCTTTTCATGCCCACTAGAGTACTAGAGTAAATACTGTTACAATATGTGTGATTCTGCTAAGACAGCTAAGAGCAACCTTGAACAGGAGCAGTTGTACTAAAGCAACAGTTTAATATTCTTGTGAAGGTCGTTGTCTTGCCTGTGAGAAGTAAATTTAATGATTATTCTACTAAGACATGAAAATACCAGTTCATCTACTTGATACAGATCACTTGGCAAGAAGTGGCACATGTAAGATAGAATATGAGGCCTAAATTATCTAAGTTAGGCAGAGTGTATGCATCATTAGTGCAATGCATTTCATTTCAGAAGAACAACTCTTATCAACCCCGACTGATGATATATTAGAATCATCACAATTTGCCCAGATTTACAAAATGGTAATGGTTAACGCTGCGCCCCGTCACTTTACAAATGCAGGGCTGCACCATATTTACAACAATACGGTGCAGCCCTGCGTTTCTCCCTGCGCTGGTGCTAAATTTGGCTGCCTAGCGCCAACACAGGCACCCTTGCACTGTTGTGCAAGGGTGCCTGCGTTGTGGGAATGATTGTTTATGTAGAGGAAGGTGTCCCTTCCTGCACATAAACAATCATAAATGGCGCTTTGTAAGTTCTAGGTGTGCTGCTTAGTGCAGCACACATAGAAGTTGCAACTCCTCATTTTAAAATGATTGTTTATGTGCAGGAAGGGACACCTTCCTGCACATAAACAATCATCCATGGCGTTTTGCTGTTTCTATGTGTGCTGCACAACAAAAATGAGGAGAAATTAAGCATTTCTCCTCGTTTTGCCTGTTTAAGACTAGGTTTTCCCTGGTCTTAATTTTGGTGCTGCCCCATATTTACGCCACCCTTGCAAATATGGGGCAGTGTGAAAATAAATGGGTGTTGAGGCGGGAACGCCCACAGCAACACCCATTACCCACCTCTTTCATGCTAAGTATAGCAGGAAAGTGTACCTTACTCACAAGGCAGCATTAAGTCACATTAAGTGGTTTAACGCCACCTTGTGAATAAGGCGAAACCCCTATCACCACAGGAATGTCGGAAAAAGTGACGTTCCCGTGGCGATAGGGGTTTGTAAATATCACCCACTGTGTTTAAAAGAGAAGACCAAGTGATCTTCAGGCACCAACGGAAACGTAAGTCTGATGCTCCTTTTGATGCTGACCCACTAATGGTTGTGACCAGTAAAGGACACCTGGTGACTGCTTACCGTCCTGGAAAGTCCAATACGCAAGATTCTTTGCATTTCAGGCACCTGTCTCAACCTTTGCCAACTCCAGATGTCAGGAGTGAGACTTATCCACCTGAGTCCACAGAGCCCAGGGACTGTACCAATGACACTGTCACCAGTGCCAGTAATGAACCCTTCTCCGGTATGTCCTCAACCTCACATGGCCAGATCTGGGCGATTGATTCGAGCCCTGAAAAGACTTATCAAAGAGTTGTAATGTATATATGTATTATTAATACTTTTTATTTAACAAAGGGGGAGATGTAGTGTCTTGTGAATTAGAGATGAAGGGACCCTTTTAGTTCCTGATGGACTCTGTAGAAAAGTGTCATAAGTGCGTATGTGTGAGTCATAGAATTCATGATGTAGAATGTTCAGTTCATAGTTACACACTGATGATTAAAGATGTGTAATACTAAACTTCGTGTGTGATATGATCATTCACAAGTACCCGGGTTGGGCTAGGACGCTACATCAGTAAGAAAACATTAAAATTACCTAATAAAATGTAGACTTTCATAGGGAGACAAGCAGGCCCTGAAGTACAGGAAGTACAAAAAGGTTGATAGTGACATTGCGCTCCTCTGTGCACTATTTGCATGACTGGTGGACTGGGAGCGGTGTTAATCTCTTTATGGAGTTTTGTGCTCTTTGCCGAACCTTTGTCTCTTTAATGCATTCTAAATAATTTCAATTGAACACATAGAACCCGTTTGGCCCTACAAAATGACAGACAGAGAAGTCTTAAACCTTAAATGTGTATTTTCAGACCGTAAGTCAAACAGGAATCAATTAATTTAGTAAAAATCGACAAATCAGAGTGCAAAGCTCAATTAGTGTACAGAATCATTCAAAGAACCAGTAAAGGTCACGTCAACAAAATCAAAGTATAAAATGAAAGAGCAATCTGGCATGGATTCACCTCCAAGGGACAGTAAGTATATTTGCCAACACTTTAACACTGGGAGATTTGGGGAAAAGAAATTGGGGAATACATTTTCTCCATTGACTTATATTGAAGCAGAGCTAATTTTAGGCAACAGACAGCTAAAGGAAAGCAATTTTCCCCTTTAAAAATTAGGAGTCTCCCACCTGAATTGCGTCTTCTGGCATGTATTAGTAAGGAAAAGGCCTTCTAACACATCAAAAAAGAGAACACTTTGATAGGGTTATAAACAAAAGATTTTATACATTCAGTACAGTTGTACATTGTTCCCACAAATTAGACCACTCAGAATTAAGCAGAGTGAAACGGTTGCAAGAAAATACATTTAGAAAATGTCTCATAATTCTACAACATGGAGCTTTTCATGCCCACTAGAGTACTAGAGTAAATACTGTTACAATATGTGTGATTCTGCTAAGACAGCTAAGAGCAACCTTGAACAGGAGCAGTTTTGCTAAAGCAACAGTTTAATATTCTTGTGAAGGTCGTTGTCTTGCCTGTGAGAAGTAAATTTAATGATTATTCTACTAAGACATGAAAATACCAGTTCATCTACTTGATACAGATCACTTGGCAAGAAGTGGCACATATAAGATAGAATATGAGGTCAAAATTCTCTAAGTTAGGCAGAGTGTATGCATCATTAGTGCAATGCATTTCATTTCAGAAGAACAACTCTTATCAACCCCGACTGATGATATATTAGAATCATCACAATTTGCCCAGATTTACAAAATGGTAATCATTAGCTTTGGATTCTTTCATCTGGATTCTTCCAACTCCCGCATCTCCTCATAAGCCCAAGTCTGGATCTCCTTAAGTTTGGTGCCGCTCCATTTCCTTTTTCTGCTGCACTTTGCTGACAGCTTCTTTTTCCCACAGTTTATCCCACCCTTTGATGAAATATATTTAAAACTTTAATAACAAGAAGAACACATGCTGCTCCAATTAGGATTATTAGTATGGGCATTCAAATTAATTTAAAGATTCTTCCTCCTCAACTTCCAAACCACTTACCAATCTTTGAAAACCCTCTTCAATTGAACTAGCTAAATAAGCTATTCCTTGGCACGTACCAGTCTCTTCTAGCTTTTAGTTCATGGGGGATATTTGTGATAGTATTCACAAAATGTTCAGTCTGGCTACCTATTTTAGGAATAAAAGCACAGCATTGCCTTAACCAAAGCACTTTACAAATGTCACTCTCCTTTGCAAGTAGCATGTCAAATGCAAGTCTACTTTGTATTATCATATATCTCATGGCACCAATTCTTTATAAATAACTGTTAGTGCATCTACAGTAGTAGTAGCACAAAGCTATCTACTAAGATAGATAGTTTTCTAATCTTCACTTAATTTCAAACTACTCCCATGGAAGGCAGTAAAGTACTAAAGATATCTCCCAGTATTTGTTCAAAGCTATGGTTACTTCTCCTTAGATAAGTATTGTGCCCTCTATTCAAGGTACCTGTATGGTATGTTCTTGGAAAGACTAAAGCTGCACAGCAACTTCACACCCAATTATGCAGCATCTGGATGTAGGCAGATTTGCCACAAACATGATATAATCCCCTTTTACTAGGTTCATGTCTTGTTAGTTCTTAATCCTTCACCAAATAATTCTGATCGCAGTCACTCCAAACCACCATTTATGTATTCTCGTTCCATTCCCTTCCATTAATGATAGATAGTTTCCCTCTCTTTGCCAAATCCAATTTTAACCTTGGGTGCATTTCTTTCTTTTCAACCTTCTCTTCCTCTTGCTTTAACTCATGAAACTCACTTGCAATTGGGTAAGTCATGTTACATTGTGCATTAGGCTGAAAATACTTCACCATGAATTTCTTTCTTTTCAACCTTCTCTTCCTCTTGCTTTAACTCACCTTTTACTGCTTCAGGTGAAACTTACTTCTCCTTCCTTAATCTCACATTAATTTAATCTATTAGAACCTTTCAGCATTGTTTATTTTTCATGAAACTCACTTGCAATTGGGTTAGTCATGTTAGATTGTGCAATAGGCTGAAAATACTTCACCATGAATTCCTTTTTACTTACCCTTTTATGTTTTTGAAACCAGAGAACTAGGGACAGTAGATTCAGAATCACATTACAAAAAAAAGCACAAGACATAGGAAGATGAATGAATGTAAGTTGATACCTCAGCAGCAAAGGCAGAAAAATAAGAGCAAACAAAGCAGGTTTCTACATGCATGAGCTTCACATATTCAGTTAACATCTGATAGTAAACATTGCAACCAAAAATACTTTCAGAATTTGCTTTAAGAGAAATTTTCCTGTCTAGCTTTTATTTATTGTTGACTTTTGTTTGATTACCCTTACATTAGCTGAGGTGTATCCACCTAGAAGTTAAAGGTCCAACAATAAGCCAACTATGGAGATTACTATGGCAATCGCCAAAACTACTAGGACAATTTTACAGCACGTTTGTGCTTTAAACGCCAAAATCTCGTTACAGATCAGGGCACAAAAGGAAAAGCCTGTCTCTTCGATGTTCGGTATCAGTGCAGTTCTTTTATTTCGTTAGTTCAGTCCACACTCTGCACTTCTGTTTCTACCCTATCGAGATATCTAAAGTGATCATCATCTTCTTTAGCTGGATACTTATGGGGTCTACAGTCCTTTAACTGTTGGCCTAAGGTACAACAGTCTCAATAAATCGTTTCTCCTTTCAGTGAGATTTTGCACTTTTAAAAGTCGTTTGACAAAATTTCTTTCCCCTTGTCTATGGGCTCTGCATTTCGTGAAGGTTTGTCAAAGTCAGTCTGAATGTCATCTAAGTCTGTGTCGCTTTTCACAAAGTAAGTCCAGTCAGGCCCTGAGTACTTTTTGTCCATTTTTCTCAATATACTTGTTCTCTTGATCCTTGGCTATTCTAAGTCGCTGTCAATAAGCCTAACTTGTGCTGTGTCTTCTGGCTTTCTCTCCTCTCTAATGGTCTCTGGCATTTTTGAATGTCTCAACAGGCTCCTTTCTCTGTTTTAATTTTTTGGCCATTTGTCTTCATAATGCACTCTTTCTTTCGGCACTTGTCATTTCTGGCTCATGGAGCACGTTTTGTCCTTCAGAGTCTGACTTTTCCCCTGCAGCTCCTCCTGCATTGTCTTCAACCGACTGTACAATGGTTCCTGTTTGACTGTTCTCCAGAACTCGCCAGGAACTCGGCAGGTGTTGAGTCTCAGTCTTGGTCTCTGCGATCGTCTCTGAGCTGAAGACTCTAATGGTTGACTTGGGCTCCTTTCTGGCTGCCGTTCATACAAGGGGTGCTGCAGAATCTTAGATTGTACCTCTTCCCTTTCGTCCTCTGACGCCTCAGAGACTTCTAATTGATCTGAACTCAGAGAATCAGTGGGTGTTGTTCCCACTTCTTCTGCGTGTCTCAGTCTCTTCGTGCGCGAATCTTGGATCCAATTCGGTAAGCTTGCAGATTTTCAATAGTGTTGGTCACAAGGATTACTTGATGAGGTTCTCTCCAGCATTTTTCCAGACAGGACTTGTACACATGCTTCTCCATGAGAACCCAGTCCCCTGGCGTAGGAAAGTGCCCCATTTTGCATGGTTGCCCCCCACTTTTTGCCTAATTTTGATGTACTCTGACTGAGTGTGCGCTGGGTTCCTGGCAACCAGGTACCCAGGGCCTATGCTCTTTCCCCAAACTGTACTTTTGCAAAACCCAATTGGCACCTCTCTGGCCACATGTACATCCCTTGTAAGAGGTACCCTAGGTACCAAGTGCACTGTGACCAGGGAAGGCCTCTAAGTGCTGTAGCACTTATTGTGCCACCCTTAGAGGCCCTGTACCTTTACACCCACACACTGCCATGGCAGGCTGCGTGTTTTGGTGCAGAACAAAGTGAAGAGTCGACATGGCACACATCCCTGTGTGCCATGCCTACAATCCATTGCCCAGGCATAGGTAAGCCACGCCTCTAGCTGGGTGCACTATACCAGTGGTGAGGGTACAGGTGCATGAGCCCTGTACCCCTACCGTGTCTAGGTCAATTCTTCTACATTCTTCTACATTGTAAGTGCAGTAATGCGATAAAGAGTATATGGTCTGGGAGGTTGTCACTACGAACTCCACAGCACCCTAATGGCTTTACTGAAAACTGGGAAGTTTAGTATCAAACTTCTCAGCATATTAAACCTACACTGATGCCAGTGTGGGATTTAATGACAAATGCACTCAGATGGCATCTTAGAGATGCCCTCTGAAAAACGACCTAAGTCTAGTGTCATGGCTGAGTGGCTGCTCGCCAGCTGCCACCACCAGACATGTTTCTGGACACCTGGGTCGAGAGCCTGCCGCTCTCGGGGTCCTGAAACAAAGCACATCCTGGGACGAGGTGCCAAGCCTCCTCCCCCAGGATGGACAGGGTCCACAAAGGAGAAGCTTCAAAGGCCTGCTGCCTTTGTGAGCTACCCCAGCCATCTGCTACCCCCAGAAACTGGCTCTTACCGGTTCTGACCCCCACTTTGGGTGGGAGAATAGGCGGTAAAACCAAGATAGGAAGAGAGGTGTGCCCACCTTTGCCAACCCCACCCCTAAGATGGGGGAGGCCAGGTGAAGCACAACTCTCAGTCCCTGCCATCTTGCCAATGAAGGGCCCTAACCAAGAGCGAGTGAGGCTCATGCCCCCTCGCACTGGAGGGTGGCCTAATTAGGGGTGTACCCGCCCCAAGGAAGGGACCTATTGGTCCCGACCTGTACTTACCTGTAAACGCCCCTAAATTTTGTATTTAGGGGCAACCCTGAACCTTGCCTCCTTAGACCAGAGACGAAAAGAAGAAGAAGAAACGAACAGCCGTGCGGAAAGAAGAAGAGGAGGACACCAACTTACTTGGCCCCAGCCCTACCTGCCTGTCCCGACTTCAGACTCCTCCAACAGAACCTCAGTGTGTCCTGCAGTCTGCAGTCCTCGAAAACGCGGAGAACCTGCCCTGCCTTTGCGACTAAAAAGGACTTTGTCTCCCGTGAGTACCGGACGTGCTCAAAAGTAACCGACTCTGACTCCGGCCGACTCCGTGAGTCCACCCCACTCTGCTCCCGGCGCCTGAGCCCGAGTGAATCAACACCCTAAGGAGGTCCACCCAGTGATCCTAGCCTGGATCCTAGTAACCTTTGAACCTCAACAAGCTCCCAAATCAAGCCTGCAGTCAACAACTAGAAGGTCCTCTCAACCGCGACCGAAGGCGACACCCTGACCGACTCCATAACCGAAGTGGTCCAGAAGAGCAACCGCAACCGACTGACCAACTCTGTCTAAGCCCGCTTGCGGTCACAGTACGATGACTCCCAAGGCCCCATTCGCCTCAACAGCAGATGACCGACTCTGAGGGAACCGCGACTGAATCTGCAGCATTAGCCAAGACGGCATCCTACACCCGGCCGCCCCTGTGTCGCTTGTGGTGTAGTTCTTGTGTTGGCCATTGGCCACTTCAGAGCTGACCTCGACCCCAGGAGCTTTTCGTTCCCCAATCCAATCTGGTGGCTTGCTTGCCGCAGTCCCCAAGCCCACGACCATGCTTAGCCCGTTGGCTAACGTGTGGTCTCTGCACTCTGCACCCGGCTGCCTCTGTGCCGCTGGTGGTGCGACTCGAGCGCCCATTTGACCAAATCCTACCTGCGGACCAGTAAACTCAGTTCTGCTTTTTCAGGACTAAATGTGGCTCGTGAGTAATACTGTAAACCTGTATTAAGTTTACAAAACGCATTAACTCATTTTTCTCCCCCTCAGGAAATGTCCCAGCCTTGTATCTAGGGATACCTGGCTGTGCTAGAAAAGTAATTGCAAAGTGATTTTGACTGTCTGCAAATACAAAGTAATTTGACTGTCTGCATATACCAAGTAATTCTACTGTAACTAATTCACTGCATTCAAACTGTATTTAAACTGCATATGATTGCAAAGTATTTCTATACCGACCTGTACCAGGCCTGGCTTGGTTCTAGAAAAATTAATATATCTAAATAATATTTTCATACAAGCCAATTGGTCAGAGTTCAGTCCTTGAGTGTGTGAAATCATCTCTTGCCTGGGTTATACAATAAATGCTTAGCACTACCCTCTGATAAGGCCTTACTGCTCGCCCACACTATCACAAAAGAGAGAGTAAGGTACTGTCTACTTTTACCTCTGCCTACCTTTGGGGTTCCACTGGACTCTGTGCACACTATACCTTACTTTGGTATAGTATATACAGAGCTAGCTTCCTACACCTGGGTTCAGGTCATGACATGGGTCATACCTCACAGCATGAGTCGCCAAATCAACCTAATGAGAGATAGAACACACCACATAAGAGAGTCCTTTGCGGTAGTGGAGAACTATGTCATCTGTAATATTCACAAGCTCAGCTACAGGAATGGAAGGGATTCTCATAGCTGTCCCCATCAGTAGTTCATGGGGGGAGAGTCCTGTTCTTTTGCAGTGGTGCTCCGGCTGCTCATAAGTACCAGTGAGAGTGCATCTAGCCATTTAAGGGATGTGAAGGGGCATGCTTTTGCTAACTTGGCTTTAATCGTCCCATTCACCGTCTCTATTACTCCTGATGTTTCTGGCCTATAATTGCAGAGGAATTTCTGGTCGATGTCTAAAGCTGTGCACAACAACTGCATCATTTCACTTTTAAAGTGACTGCCAGGATTTGATTATGAATAAACAAGTATGCCAAACCTCTGGATCAACTATCTCAAGAGAAGTTTGGCCACGGTCAGAATGTCTCATCACCTGGTTTGGTATGCCTCCACACATTTTGAAAACAAACGACAACTAGTATATACCTCAGCTGGTTACAGTGTGGCATTTGCAAGAAGTCAATTTGAAGACGATTGAATGGGTCTTCTGATATTCCTAAACAACTCATGGTCATAATGGTTTTTGTTCCTGCGTTTATTTTCGGACTCACCGAATACTTTTTTTTTTTTTACCTTTCTTTTTATTAGAGACAAGGCAACACAGGTGAAATACAAGCTTGTATGCCAATGACTCATCCATTGGTGTATCTCCCCCTCAATACATTAAACAAATGCCAATTTACCAACATTACAGAGTCAATCAAAATGGGACCATCCTACCCAGATTCGTTCCTTCGTCTGGACTACGGCGGTTCACAGATCTCTCCCCTATAACTGTTCCATTTAGTCCATATTTGTGCCCATTAGTTGGGGAAGCCTCTAGATTCATACACTGTCTTTTCAGTGAACATACAATGGTCCATATAATTTTCCCATAATCTCAGCGACGGCTTTTCTTGCGCCCCCCACAACCTTGTAATATTCCTTTTGACAATCATCATTCCCAATGTCACCCACATCATCTCCTTGGTATTTAAGTCCGTGGGACCCCAAATATTCAAGAGAAACAACTTTATGTTACAATCAATCTTGACGCCCATTACCTCCTCCATGCTATTCGCCACCCCCGCCCAGTTTTCTTGAACAATTGGACATTCCCAGCGCATGTGTATGAAAGTGCCCTCTTGCCCACACCTCTTCGTGCAGCCTGCGTCATTCCTATAGCCCATCTTCACCAGCTTCGGCCCTGAAAGGTATATCCAGTGAAATATCTTAAGCAGTACGAGTCTGAGCCTGGAAGAAATAGCTGTTTCCTGGGAGAGGCGAGAGCCTCAAGCCCTTCCTCATCGCTACGTCATGATCCCACTTAGTTCTGAGTCGGAGTAAGTGATCAGGCACATTGTTGACAAGTTTTTTATATATCAACGAAATTGCCTTGTCAGGGAGATTGCCGTCTAGTATCCTGTCCTCTAGCGGAGATGACTCTGGTGGCGTCACCCCCTTTCGTATCGCCGCCTGTAGTGCATGCTTAATCTGTAGGTACCTGAATCTTTCTGTATCAGCTAAGTCGTATTCTTCTTGCAGTTGGGTGAAGGAAATTGTCTCTCCTGCCTTCCATAGGTCCCCAACCGTAGAGATGCCTATCAAGTCCCATCGGTCGAAGCCTTTAGTGAGTCGTAGATTGCCCAATAGTGCAGCATCCCAAAGTGGGGTGGCCAATGTGATTCTATCCTTCCAACCCATACTCGACGTGGCAGTCCACCACACCTGGACAGCATGTCCAGTTGGCCCCGAAAATGTCAATTTAGAGGGGTTAGCATAGAGTGCGCCCATAAAACCTCCCCCTGGGAGTAGCCATCTATCCATATTAAATCCCGGATCTCCCTGTGGCCTTTACGTACAATGGTTGATAGCAGTGAGTTGTGTCGCCCAGTAATATTTTTTTATATCCGGGAGGGCTATTCCCCCATCATACCAACCTCTCGTTAGCCTTTGGATCGATATCCGTGGTGGTTTCCCCTCCCACAGGAGTTCCCGCAGGGCACTGTCAATAAATTTAAAATATTCTGCTCTCACTGGCTGTGGCGTGTTCTGCAAACCATATAGGAAACGCGGAAGGGACATCATTTTAAAGAGGGCTGCACGCCCTAACAAGGACAGTGGAAGTGACTTCCAGTGCAAGACATCGCTCCTGAGTCTTTGCAACGGGGGAAGGAGGTTACGTTCGTGAAAGAGAGTCGGATTTTTGGACACCTGGATCCCCAGGTATTTAAATCCTGTCGTGACTTCAGCAATGGTGAACCCCCTAGGTAAGATTGGTGATTCACCATTAAGAACATAAAGAACAGACTTGGTCCAGTTGATCGTATATCCTGAAAACTTACAGAAGGCTATAAAAATATGTAGCACTCTGTTTAGGGAGGCCGCCGGCGACGCCAGATATAGTAGTATATCGTCGGCATACAACGAAATGCGGTCCTCCCACTCTTCAGCCCATCCGAGCCCTCTGATAACCGGATCTTTCCATATCCACATTGCCAAAGGTTCTAACACGAGGGTGAAAAGTAATGGGGAAAGGGGACAGCCCTGCCTGGTACCCCTACCAAGCGTGAATTTTGAGGATGTTCGGTTGTTGACCACTATTTGAGCTAAGGGTTCCGCATATAGGAGGTGCACCCATCGCAAGAAACCCGGACCAAACCCCAGTTTCCTCAATACTGCAAAGAGATATGGCCATTCGATCGTGTCGAACACCATGGCCGCGTCGAGCGACACCACCACCGCGTCCTCCAGTATCATATTAGCCCGTTCCAGCACCCCGTGCAATCTCCGCAGATTAAGAGAGGTATTTCTGGCTGGCATAAAGCCAGACTAGTCATGATTCACAAGCTTAGTAATGACGCCTAATAGACGGGTAGCAAGTATTTTAGCCAAAATCTTGGCTTCGGCATTGAGCAATGAGATTGGTCTGTAGGAGGAATATAGGTGTTTGGGCTTTCCATTCTTGTGGATGACCACTATAGTAGCCAATCGCTGGTCGGCTGGGAGCGACCCTGCCTCGCAGCTTTCACGGAACATATTGATCAGGTGCGGCGCGATTTTACTTGGGGCAAGCTTATACAGTTCAACGGGCAAACCGTTCGGGCCCGATGCCTTGCCCGCACGCAGGTCCTGTATGGCTTTTTCTACCTCCGTACTTTCTAGGTCTTTTTCTAGATCTAACCGTTCGTCATCAGAGAGTGTCGGTAAAGGAATGTCCCGTAGTAGAGAAAGTGCGTCCATTTCTGTGTATGATGTCTGTGACGTGTAGACCCCGCGGTAGTAATCTCCGAACGCATCCGCAACTTCTTGCAAGTCCGAGATTGTGTGGCCGGACTCAGTCGTAAGTTCCACTACCACTCTGTTGGCCTGTTCTCTACGGTCGAGCCATGCAAGCAGCTTCCCGGCCTTGTCGCCCACTTCGTAGACTTTGCTGAGTGCTGCCCTATGTTGTGCTTTAGCCGTGTCAGTGGCCAACGCTAAGTATTCTTTTGTTTTGAGTCGCAAAGCATGTCGTGCCTCTTCAGAATTTGCATCCTGAAGTTTCTTTTCTAAGTCCAGAATATCAATTTCTATTCGCACTAGTCCCATCTGTTTCTCTCTCTTAGTGCCGGCGATCTGGGAGATAGCCGATCCTCTTATTACGACCTTATAGGCCTCCCACAGTACCTGTGCCGAGTCAACCGAGTGTTTATTTTCAAGGAAGTAGTGCTCTGTGTCGCTTACAATCTTGTCATGTATCTGAGGGATCTTAAGATACCAGGGGTTTATAGGGGCTATCCTCCCTCTGTGCGGCTCCCCCACCTCCATACGGGCCCAAATAGGCGAGTGGTCCGATATACCCCTTGCAAGGTGGCTCACCTCTCTCACGTTTCCCAGTTGGCCCGCCGGTGTTATAACATAGTCTATCCTTGACATACTACGGTGTGCCCCGAAATAAAACGTGTATTGCTGCTCTGTGGGATGGAGCGCCCTCCAGATGTCTACGAGACCCATTGCTTTAAAAAAGTTATGGATTTGTGTGCGAGCCGGCGGCAGGTCTCTAGGGGGCCAGCGATCTAACCGGTCGGATACGATGGAGTTGAAGTCCCCCCTATCATAAGTCTCCCCTTAGGCAGGGAGAGTAGGAGGTTGCCCAGGTCCTTGAAGGCCGGGGCTTGAAGGCCAGGTGGAATGTAGACAGAGACTAGATTTAACGTACGCCCCTCCCAACACCCTGAGATGGCCACGAATCTGCCCAGGTTGTCCGTCCATATACGGTCAGTCGTCATCTGAAAGTTTTTCGGGTCAGTATCCCCACTCCCCGAGATCCAGATCCAAACGCAGAGTGTGCCACTAGTTTGAACCCCCAACGTGTCAGAGCCCTGCAAGCGTTACCTAGTTGGTGTGTTTCTTGAAGCAGAATCACGTCAGGTAGATGTCTTTTAATGTATTGAAGCACTATGCCCCTTTTCAACTTGTTCCCCAGCCCATTGATGTTCCAGGACAATAATTTAAATCTGATTGGTAATGGTAGTCCCATATCTGTACGATGTGTCAATGCGACCTATCAGGGGAGTCCCAGCGGACGAGTCATCTCTTTGGCTAGCTGCCCTCATACAGACTATAGTGCCTAGTGGAAACATAGTACCTTCGGATACAGGCATTGCAGTAACATTATGACAACGTGCTCTGTTGACCTTGTCAGAACTTTGAATAAACATAACAAAGGAAACCCTTACCCCCCTGGTGACATCATGTGGGACAAACTGTGCCCCAGTACAATAATGCAATAATTTGTCGTTTTTTCTCAATGACCGGATTCCCTCCCACCCAACAAACCTTAACTGTTCCCCCTCCTTGCCTCCCTGCATGGCAGTATGGGAACCTCCCGCCACCCCAACATTGCAGAGCGCCTATCGCCCACCCCTGTAACTTGTAGGTCGTGTGCCAACCCTGCACCCATTCTCCTTTAATTGTCGTGGAATACTATATCATAAGTTCAAGTATCCGGAAAGCCCCATTTGCTTACTCATTATACGGTGGCAAGTGCCTGGTGAAAGGTTATCTACATCGTCTTGCCTTGCAAGAAGCTTGTAACCCTCGTGGAGGTTAAGACCTGCAACATCCCAAAGAAAAAGTCATAGTGGGCAACATATCACCCCCATAATAGATACAGACCAGTTATTTTCTTTCGTCAGCGGTCATCAGACTTTCACCTGGTGGGGATCCCGCGTTCTGCTCCAGTCGATTCTCCCCTTCTGCCGTGAGTTCTGATGGTTCTTCTTTACCGCGACTCGCCATCCGTCGAGCCAGTCCCACGCCTCGTCAGGAGTAGCGAAGAACCATGTCTTACCCTCCGCTTCCACTTGCAGTTTGGCAGGGAAGAGCATGGCGTATTTGATGTCTTTGTCTCGCAGGGCTCTTTTAATTTCAAGAAAACTATGCCTTTGTCGCTGGACCCTGATCGTGAAGTCGGGGAAGAAGGTCACCCGGTTGTTTTCAAGCTCTATTGGTGGGGCCGTTCGAGCCGTTTGTAAAATAATGTCTCTGTCCCTATAGTTGAAGACTCTTGCCACTATAGGTCGCGGGGGAGCCCCGGGCTTGGGTCTGCCACCGGGCACTGTGTGCCCGCTCGATCGTGAAAAATTTTGACAGTCTCATGGGTTGTAGGTGCTTTGTGACCAGGTCTTCCACAAACAGATCTGCTGCCTGCCCCTCGGCGCGTTCCGGAACTCCAAGAATTCTCACGTTGTTGCGTCGTAAACACCCCTCATACTCATCAAGGAGGTCCTCCATACTGTCACTCCGGGTCTGTAGCTCAGTCACCTTTTTTTGTAGGGTGGAGGTGTCCTTGACCAAGGAGATAGTAGTAGATTCGACTTCTCTGATTCTAGAATTCATGTTACGCATGTCTGCACGTATGAGGGATACTTCGGCAGAAACAGAGTCAATCCTGGTCTCTAGTGACGTCCTCACCATTGTGATGGCTGTCATTATATCTTGGAGAGTGAGTTCCGACGACCCGTCACCCCCTTGCTGCTTTTCAGGCAGGTCATCCACATCTTTGTCCCTAGGGCCTGCACCTTATTCCAGGCGTATTTATCCAACTTGGCCTGTGTAGAGGCCTTAGTAGTTCTTCCGCCGGCCATTATAGATCTACACGAGTCCAGGAATTAAGCAACAAAGGTGCCCAATCGTTGAGTATGCGTTGCAACTACCCGATAGGCAGGCTGCACCTTCAGGACAAGGCGGCTCGGGTAATTCGTTATTTGGAATTAGCTCGCAAACTCGGGTTTTCCACCCTTTGGGTTGCCCTGTCCTCGACAAGTTGGGCACTTTCTATACAGTCCCAGACCCTCCTGAGTGTCCCCAGATCTGTCCCCGCCCTGACTCGCTAGCAGTCACCAGGGCCGGCAGTCCTGTTCAAATTGGGGAGTCCCGTAGCAATGTTGCAGCTCGTGCAAGTTAGCGGGAGGGTGGGTTACAATTTATTGCGCAAGGCCACGACCTACGCAGCAGGAGTCAGTCGCTTCTGGCAGATTGCACCGTGGCCCCTGGGCCACGTCACTGGCAGCGTGGTAGGCCTGCACCGCGAGGCTTATCATTGGCGGAATTGCGCCTACGCATTATCGTCTGCCTGACCCCAGATTAACTGCAGAGAATGACTGATGTGTCCTTGTCATGTGTTGGGCACCTGGAATCAGCAGCCGAGAATTAGTACCCGGACCCCCACAATAGCCACTTCCAGGCTCTAGGCAGTAAACAAAGGGTTCTCCACAAGTCCGCAGTTGAGGCGGCGGCCCATTAGACTCGGGGCACAACCAGGCGCGGTCGGTGGTAGGAGTGCCGGTCGGGCGGTGACGTGGAGCGGGGGAGGGGCAGGGTGGGGGGTAGTAAACTACGGATTAAGGCCCAATACAGGTAAGTAAACATTTAAATAAATAAAACGAATTTCGTTGTGAGCGCTGCATCGCCAAATGCGATGCAGTGCGCACAACGAAATTCGTTTTATTTATTTAAATGTTTACTTACCTGTATTGGGCCTTAATCCGTAGTTTACTACCCCCCACCCTGCCCCTCCCCACGTCACCGCCCGACCGGCACTCCAACCACCGACCGTGCCTGGGCACAACGCCGGTATATTTATTGAATGTGCAGTTCATGCAGGCACGGGCCACGGTCGGGCACCAGGAGGCCAGTATTCCCCACACCTCCGATCGCCGCTGCACCTCACCTCAGTAAACACGGGGCCCCCACCAGTCTGTTACACACCCCTGCCCCCCGGAGGCCTCAAACCCCCAAGGGCACTGTGAAGGGGCTTCCTTCAGCCTTTCTTTTCCTCGTTGTGTATCAGGAAACGCGGGTGCCCCTCCTGCCCCGCTCGACAATAGTCAAAGGGCTCTCACCAAAGTCCACGATCGATGCGGCGGCCCCATATGCTCGGGACAGAACGCCGGTATATTTATTAAGGAGTTCTCTTCCTGCAGGCACAGACCCCAGGCGAACACCAGGAGGCCAGCACTGCACCAAGTGTGCCACTTCCTACGCCGCCGACGGCCGCTGCTCCTCACCGCAGTAGAAGAAGGGGCTCCTACCGGTCCGCTGCACACCCTGGCTCTCCAGAGGTCTCAAATCCCCATGGGCACCATGCTGGGCTTCGTCCTTTCTTTTCTGGTGTGGACGGCCATATTCAGAGATGCGGGTGCCCCTCCTCCACCGCCCGAAAACACAGGCGGAGTCGATGTCGGGACCGGCGTTTCGTTCTTCGTCTTCTCGTGGATGATTTTGCCCGTTTCTTTGGCGAAAATATTCCGGGTGGGCTCCGGTTGCTGCAACGGTGAAGAACTCACATTTCCTCAGGATAATTGAGCGGATATGAATGTAGAACGGGCGCGCTCGGATGGAGCCGCACTAGGTTGTGGCCAATAAGGAAGTATATAAAGCCAGTCTTACAATCTATAAAAAATCACTTCAGGAAGCGAAAAAGGCCTATTTTTCCGAACAGATTACTGGAGCTAAATCCTCTGCGAAGGAACTCTTCAGAACAGTGACCAATCTCATGAACCCCCCCAAACCTATTATTCATAGCAGTCCAGATTTCTGTGATGCCCTAGCCTCTTTCTTTCTGAACAAAGTTGAGGTCATTTTCTCCTCCTTCAGCAATCAACAGGGTGAGCCCAGTGATCTGGCAGCCGGGACAATGGTAACCAACAACTCTCCCACGTTTAACAGTTTCACCCCTTTGGTGAACAAGGAGGTTACCAATCTGCTTATGGGTTGCAGATCCGGTTCCCCTATGGACCCTTGTCCGGCTGCGGTAATCAAAATCTCCCGGAAGTCATCTCTAACACCCTAACCTCCTTACTGAACCTCATAATGGGGGCAGGTCACTACCCTATAGTATGGAAAACTACCTCAATTCTGCCACTGATTAAAAACCCAATCTAGAACCTAGCGATCCTAATAGCTACCGACCCATCTCCCGACTCCCTTACCAGCTAAAATACTGGAGAAGGCAATGAACATGCAATTAAGTCTGTTTATTGAGAAAAACAACACGTTGGACCCTTCTCAGTATGGGTTCCGCGTGGGACACAGTACGGAGTCAGCGTTGATCAAAGCCACGGAGGAGGTTCATGAGGCGGTGGACCAGGGAGGCTCAGCCATTTTGATCATGCTGGATCTGTCGGCAGCCTTCGATACGGTCCATCACGATGTGTTGATGGGCCGTCTATCGAAGGCTGGGGTCCAGGGTGTGGCCTGGAACCTACTGAAATCATTCCTGGCCGACAGAGTACAAACGGTAGATCTAGGAGGGGACAGATCGAAACCGTTTTCCCTCCCCTGTGGAGTCCCACAGGGGTCCTCCCTTAGTCCGACGCTTTTCAATATATATGTGAGACCGCTGGCTGCCCGTATAAGATCTTTTGGGCTACTCTTAACCTCTTACGCAGATGATACTCAAATCGTGCTATCCCTGCAGAGAGGGAAAGAAGCGGAAAAGGCCCCCAGCTGCCATGACTGCATGTTAGCAATAACTGGCTGGATGTCTGCTAACTGCCTGAAGCTGAATGCAGGCAAAACAGAGGTGATTATTTTTGGGAACAACCCCAACCTCTGGACTCCAGCATGGTGGCCCATTGATATGGGCCTCCCCCCCACTCCCTTCGCGGAAAGTTAAGAACTTGGGGGTGATCGTGGATAACACCCTCACATTTGGGGACCAGGTCAGCGGGGTGGTGTCAACAAGCTTTTTTATCCTGAGAACCCTGAGGAAAATAAAACTCTTCCTCACGGAAGAAAGTTTCAGAACAGTCGTCTCAGCCCTCATTCTGTCCTGTCTGGACTACTGTAACAGCCTGTATCTGACTATTAATAAGAAACATCTTAACAGATTACAGATGGTGCAGAATGCGGCAGCCAGGCTGCTTACGGGCACTCCGAGGTTTAGGTCGGTCAGAAATGGCCTACGTTACCTTCACTGGCTCCCAATCAAACAAAGAGTTCAATTCAAGGCTCTCTGTATGGTCTTTAAGTCCCTGATGGGGACTGGCCCTGAAGACCTAAAAAAGCGCATTCAATGGTATGTCCCCGGGAGAACGTTGCGCTCAATGGAAGCAAAGCGGGTGGTCGTTCCTAGAGCGAAAAAGGCTAACTGGGGTGGGAAGAGCTTTGTCCTTAGAGCCACCAATGCCTGGAATGACCTTCCGTTAAACCTAAGGACTGTTACGGAATTCCTCTCGTTCAGGAAAGGTCTGAAGACCTGGTTGTTTTCAGCTTAGTCTCAGTCTGGGCTCAGGGGTGGAGGGTACCAGGTAGACAGTGCTCAGCGACAGGACACCCTTGGGTAACAGTGCGCTTTATAAACCTATATAACATAACATAACATCTTGTACGGCGGTTGGCCATGCCCCCCCCCTCACTGAATACTTTTGACATAAATTCCCAGCCATGACACACAAATGTGGGTTGTGCCAATACTATTTAAAGGACTGCAACATTCAATCTAGAAGAACGTGGGTTGGGCCATGTAAATGTTGAACTATAGCCGGCACCATGGAATCAGGGAGAACTGGTTGCCCAACGCTGGACACCGAGATATCACTGGAATCTTTCACATGATCTGCTCTTTACCATTTATCTTTCTCAGTCTCAGACATCTCATGCTGCAGCTCTCAGAGCTCACTAAACATCTATACGGTGTTTAACAGCATATTCAGGACTCTCTCATTTTCATTGGTACACGGTTCGTCCAAGTGAAATGCGCTAGACTCAAGAGCACAATACATATCAATCTTGTCTGCATATCTGTTTCCAGTGGTGACAAAACCATCGTCACACTTGTGGGCAGCACAGTTCACGACTGCTATTTCTCTTGGTAACTTGAGTGCATTTAGCAGGTTCATTACATAAAGCTATTGCATATAGGGGAACCAGAGGAGGTCAAGAAACCCCTCTGTGACAACAGCTGCCCAAAAGTTATGCATCACAGCAAATCCATACTGGTTGTTGGTGTAAACGGTAATCCTCAGCCCATCAGATGCACAGCATGACCGTATCAGAGTGAATAGCTCGTCTACTTATGTAGAGGCTATATTACACAAGTACGATGCTTCCCCAAGGCCATTCATGGTGTTGGTGGAATATGCTGCTTTCAAAATACAGTGTCTGTCTCTCGAACAAGAGCCATCTACAAACAATATATGTTCAGATTCTTCTCTTCAAGCGGTGTGTCCAAAATATATTGTCTTGGCTAAGTGCATAACTCTGTTACATCCCTCGGTTACACCCCTAAGCCTAACCTGCGTGTTTTTAAGAGACTGCTTATGCTGTTTTGTGGTTTAAATTGTGTTTGGAAAGGGCATGTAGTACTTGTTTTTCTAAAAAAAACAGGGCATTTTCTTAAGTGCGCGAAAACCATTTTTTAGTGGCTGTAGATTTGGGCCTTACCTGCATGGTTAAACAGGAACTACAAAGTGTGTATTGAGCCTGTGTGTATCCAAGGAGATTCTGATCTCATGAGCATTTCCTTGACCTCTGCACACTAGTTTGTGCTCTAGTGAGTGGCCCACAGGCACTAGAGCAGGCCTCTCCCTCCGACACCTTGCACTGCCCCTTAAGTTTAAGGTCGCATGCTCTAAAAATAAGTTTTTTTATTGGTAGTTGCGTCTGTGTTCTGATTGGTTGCTAGGACTAGGGATTGTATTGGACCTAGGGTTTAGAGTTAGAATTCTGATTGGTTAATAGGACTGTGATTGCTTAGTAGGGCTAGGGCTCCAATAGGCTTAGGGTTCCCATTGGTCAAAGGTCACATGATCATTAGGCCTATTTAACCTTAGGGATCAGGGTTTTTCAGTCCGGACGGAGAAGCTAAGGGTGAAGAGGACAAGAGTATCACCTGCTTGGGCCTGTTCGGGTTGGGCCTAGGGCCGGAAATGCTGCCCTTTTTTCCAAATACCAGCCACCACCATAACCCATTCACATCATTAAACATATTCTCAGGAAATGCACACTACTCATTCACAACAAATAAATTCAATCCACAATTCAGTCTCTCAACAAACACTACAAAACACTACAAAACACATCTATATACCAGTCTACACAAACTGCCTCACAATGGCACCTTTACTCATACACAAACCACCGCTCTGCCCTATAAAACTATTAAACAAACACATCACCAACACAAAACAAAACCACATTACACATAACCTTAACCCCCTCAAAAACACCCTCCCTTGTTATACAAAAAGCAGCTCTACCCTCTACGTACTCATAACAGACCCCATTACTACACCAGCAACCCTATACTCAACCCTCTCTCATAGCATTCTTCAACAACACCCCACTTCTCTTTTGACCAAAAGCACACAAGCACTCCAGACATTCCACTCCCTCCAAATACTATTTCTTCATGCTACCAAATCAACTACATACATACCTGTTCATCTCCTCTCACTCACCACATACACTCTCCTCCAACACACATCACCACCTCCTTTCCCCTTCAACATACAAACCCCACCAGTACTTTAGACCAAAATCCTACACACAAACTCACTACACCAATATCAAATATGATTACTCCACAAAAAAACAAACATAACACACACACAATTTCTTACTACATTCAATCACAAAATACAAACACCCACTCCCTCTCTCATGCCCACACAAATAATACACATCCTAAACCAAGTTTGCACACACATTTTCAAACATTTACAACATCAAACACAAACTCCTCCAATACACAAAAGACGTAAACAACACTCCCATGTTCATACTTTTGCATCTCCTTGTCAATTACACAACTAGACTACACCACATAAACAATTGCACAGCCCACCACCTCACTCTCAACCACTATCCCCATCACCTGTACACAGAGACCTAATAAAATGCCTTCTACGCCTGTTGAATGAGGATAACGATAAGGACAAACACTATTGCTATTCCAATACAGTTAACAACATCACCAATAGTCCACATACTACAAGCCCAAAGGATACTATTCACTTCCAGAAAACAAATTCACACAACCATCAAAACAAAATCTCTAAACTGCGTACTTATAAAAATGCAATCCCTTTCTAAAAACAAGCACCACATCCATGACCTACTCACAAATGCACAACTTGACTTGCTCTTTATAACCAAATAATGGTTGGTGGTGAGTTGACTCCAGTATTGCACGAAGCTGTTCCTTCAGGCTATCAAACTCTCACACACTCTGTCTCCTCCAAGATTTCACTGTGGGAAGCCTTCAAGCCCACGATACGTGGGATAGATATTAGTTACCGCACGGGAGAAAAGAAACGTCGTCTAGCGCAGGTACTGGACCTGGAAGAGCGACAACGTGCTCTCCAGGATGCCGTGGTGGAGGGTTCGGACGCGGGTGCCCGCCGCAATCTGCTTCAGGTTCAACAGCAGCTGCACCAGTTGCTTACGAACACGGCCAAGGACGCCTGGCTGGCGACTCAATACCGGATATATCAATGGGGCGATAAGTCCAGCCAGATGTTTCATAGACTCTGCCAAGCGAGGTCCTCCCCGACTCAAGTCCCGGTACTCCGTTCCTCTACGGGCGCCTTGTGCTCCTCCCCGGAGGCAGTTGTACAGGTTTTCGCGGAGTTCTACGCCGCGCTCTACAGTGCCCGTGGGGAACTCGCCGACTCACCCATCGATGCCTTTCTCGTAGATATCCCTCCGAAGCGCCTTTCCGATGAGCAGCGAGACGCCCTAGACAAACCTATCTCGCTGGATGAACTACAGGCTGCACTCACCAATATTCACCCAGGCCGCGCACCTGGCCCGAACGGGTTCCCCAGCGACTTCCTACGTCCCCACATGGGGACCGCTGGGCCTCATCTTCTCGGCGCACTACACCAGGCGCTTGAGCAAGAGATCTTACCCCGGACTGGCGCCACGCCGAAATTGTTGTTTTTCTCAAGCCGGGCCGACCGCCGGAAGACCCGGGCTCTTATCGCCCCATATCCTTGCTGAATTTTGAGCCGAAGCTGCTGGGGAAGGTGTTGGCTGATCGCCTTCGTACATGTATCCTTGACCTTGTCCACCCGGACCAGTCCGGCTTCATGCTGCACCGCTCCACTAGGCATAACATACGACGCGTACATAATGCCATCGCCGGGCCCATCGTCTGGGACGCCCAGCGGCGGTCCTACTGGCCGACATCGACAAGGCCTTCGATTCTCTAGGTTGGACGTACCTTTTCAAATTATTGGAGGCGGTCAATTTGGGGCCTCGCTTCCGCGCTTATGTTAAACTTTTATACACGGACCTAACGGCTTCTGTTCGGGTGGCCGGGTTTTGCTCGGACCCCTTTAACATTCAGCGGGGTACGAGACAGGGATGTCCTCTCTCCCCGCTTCTTTTCGCCTTGGCAATTGAACCTTTGGCAGCTTGGGTGCGTCTGGATGCAGTATACAGGGGCCTGGATTGGTCCCCGAATATTCGGACAAGATAGCATTATATGCGGATGACGCATTATTCCTTTTTTCAGACCCCTGGGTCACCGGACCAAGGGTGCTGCAAATTCTGCGGGTGTTTGGTGAAACTACAGGGCTCCACGCCAACCCGTCCAAATCGACGCTCTTCTCGATTTGTGGTGATCAGGGGAGTCTGGACTGGGCCTCGCAGCTGGTCAGGGCACAAGACGGATTTAAATATCTTGGTGTCCATGTTACCAGAGACCCCACCATGGCGTGGTCACTCAACATTGCCCCTCTGCTTCCTAGGGTTCGGGAGGAGACAACGGTATGGTCTCATCTCCCCCTGTCTTTATACGGCCGATCTGCTATTTTTAAAATGGTGTCCTTGCCCCGCTTGCTTTACCGACTACAGAACTACCCATACCCCATTCCGCCGTCCTGGTTTCGCCAGGTGAATGCTCTTCTGAACGGTTTTCTGTGGGATGGCGGGGCAGTTCGGGTGGCCTTGGCGACCTGTGTCCAATCTACCTACTGCGGGGGCATCGCTGCGGCGGACGTGCGGTCCTATTACTGGCCGTCCCAGTTGCTGGTCATCAATGATTGGTGGTACAGCCAGCAAGACGATCCGGCTTACGCGGTGGAACGACTCTTCTTGGAGGTGTATCCGCTATTAGATCTCCTGTATAGTAACTCGGCCCTAGATGCCCTCCTGCCGGCCAGTCGTACGGTGATCCAGATATGGAGACGCGTTTTGAGGTCCATGGGGTGGTGGGGCATGCTAACATGTGCGACGCCCTCTGGCGGGGCACGTACCTCCGACCGGTCTCGGCTCTGCCCGGTTTCCGTCATTGGGACACTATAGGGATCTCGACATTGGGGGATGTGATGCGCGGACCCACACTCAAAACCTTTCAAATGCTACAGGAGGAGTTTGATTTACATAAGTCCCAATTCTATAAATATCTCCAGCTTCGCCACGCCTTGTCTCCCCAGATTAAAACCCTTACGACACTACCAGAATTTCACCCATTAGAGGGTAGACTATTGATGGGGGACCTGGGGGACACAAAATCCGTCAGCTCTATCAGACACTGACCACACATGCCAAGACGAACCTGGGCCGGACGAGGGCGGCATGGGAGGCGGATATACCGACCCATTCTGATGACGACTGGACTGAGGCCCTGGCCAGCCCCAGGGGCTCGGCTGTGTCCACCAGATACCGACTGATCCAGTTTAAATATCTCCACCGTGTGTACTACACCCGCCTCCGTCTTTGGAGGATGGGGGCTATTTCATCCCCCACCTGCCTCAGATGCCAGTCGGATGATGGCTCCTTCGTGCACACGGTCTGGGGCTGTACAGCGCTGCGGCATTTTTGGTCGGGTGTGTTGTCCTGCCTAGGGCTAGTTCTGGGTTGGGATCTCCCAGCAGACCCCCGTCTAATTCTTCTACATAGCACTGACGACATAGGGGGAACATATACAAAAGACACCTGCTCTTCTTAGGACTCACAGTGGCCAAGCGCGACATAGCCCAACAGTGGAAGTCCTCTTCTCCCCCTGGGGTAGCGGCTTGGAAGTCCGCATTAGACAAGTGTATGTCTGCTGAGGTGGCGGTGTTTCAGGCTCGAGGTTGCCCGCAGAAACATGGGAAGATCTGGGCTGTATGGGCTAAATACCGTGGCATTGACCTTTCTATCTTTCCCACGTCCACAAATCAGGATCTCATAGACAGGCTTTCCATATAAGGACTTTTAATTCCTACTGAGGTCTAGCTGGTGCGGAAATATGCCTATTTGTTTTTACATCTGTATAATGTTTCAAGCGGGAAGTGCGGTGCAGGGGAGGGGGGAGGTGGGTGGTGGGGGCTGTTGGTTTGAATGTTTTATATATCCTCAAGGGTTACCCTCCTCAGCGACTCATGTCTCATTGATCCGCGTTATGTATATACACTGCCTGTTGGGGGCTCACCCCGTTGGATGTAAAATTTCAATAAAATCTATTGTCAAAAAAAACAACCTCTCACACACAATTACATAGGCAAAAGAGGTGGCGCACTAGCTGTTATATTCAAGGGAACAATTAATCTCACCAAAGCTGGGGACGTTTCCATACAAGGATGTGAGGCCCTCATCACCAGATGCAACCCTACACCATCTTTCTCCTGTAACTTCCTCCTTCTTTATAGACCACCACCTAACAGTGGAACATTCTCAGACACATTTCTAGACACAGTTTCAAACCTTCTCACACTACACTTCAGCCTATGCATTCTTGGTGACCTAAACATATTGTTTGATAAACCTAATATGCCACATCCCGGAACTTTCATCACTAACCTAAACACACCTAACCTACATCATATTGTCCCCAAACCCACACACATCGCTGGACACATCCTAAATGTCATTTTTGCCAATCCAGAAATAGTCACTTTCCAAAGGATTATTCCAGTCACGTTGTCAGACCACCATCTGGTAGCATTCCAACACAAGACACCACAGTCCTCCACACCTAAGGCCACCTTACCACCAGCAAGTACATATTGACCTTGGGACAAATTGAATTTTGAGGACCTAGAAACACAACTAAAATCAAACACAGATCTGGACACAATATATATATATTTTAAATCTTCTTATTGTGCAGTTATCACAAACAACCAATACGTAAAATATAACATATTCAAACACACTCCCCGGTTGCTGCGGCGTACTCATGTTCAAGAGATTTTGAATGCATTTCTCAAAAAAGAATCATGTAGAACCCAGTTCTGCTGTGACAGTGGCTCCTCCCTCAGGTTCCCAGGCATCCAGGGCTTTGAGATAGGCAACCCTTCCCTATATAAGTCCCAGTGACTGGCGAGTCCCCCCTACCAAAACCAAAATCACAAGTGAGACCCTCTCCGTCACTCCCCTACAATCTCTGACCATCATTCCCAAATCCTCGCGAACTTCCGGGGGCCTCCCCTCACCCGGTATATGGGTTCTTCTGCCAGTCTGCACTACTTTACATTGGATAGCCAGTCCCTCAATGTTGGAGTCTTTGCACACCCCCAACACCTTGTCACATCTTGACGTGCAACTATCAGTGCTGTGTTACAGAGAAGAAACGTGTATCTGTCCAGTGTCGCCTCCCCACAGATGCCTAGAAAGACCAGCCAAGGGATGAGCTCCATGGCGTTTTCCACCGCCTCAGAGAGTCTGTGCTGTACTCCCATCCAAAAGACTCGCTCCCTCAGACATTCCCAGAGGGCAAGTAGCAGTATACCCCGCTGCCCGCATCCCCTCAGGCAGCGATCGATGTCAATCATGATCATGGCATGAAGCATCATGCATGTGAAATATGCCCGGTGCAGCAATTTCAGCTGTATCACCCGGAACCCCGCCCGGATGGTGACCTCTTATGGGTATCTACACGCCACTCCCATTCTTCATTCTCTAGTCTGCCCAAGTACCCTCCCATTTATCACGTAGCTTCTGTAGTGGGCCTGACTATTGGCAAGAATTGTACTGCTGAGAAATTGCATGTTTATGCAATGGAGCACCCATGGAGCACCCAATACTCAGTATTCGAGGGGCTCTCATCCTCCAAGTCCTGGACTTGGGTGATCCATCATGTTAGGATGGACTTGACCTGTAGGTACAGTAAAAATTGTTGCCGTATGTCTGCGAACTTCAGCCAGTCCTTGTCTCCTCATAGCTCTCCCACTTTTGAGACACCAATCTTGACCCATTGCCGGTACCCTGACACCCCATGCAGCTCTGCCAACACGCTCGAGTCCCACAGCGGTGTCTCCAGCCCAGTCCTACTTTTGTGTCGCTCGTCTCTGGGTCTGGACCACCGCAGCTGAGGACTCTGGGAGGGCCGTCAGGTTTGACGTGCTACAGAGCCATCAAGTATAGCAGTGCGACTCCAGTGCCTAACTTTCAGCCATCAAGGCCGGCTCACACAGATCTGCATAGGACAAATCATTAACCACCAACAGGCGAGCCTCCCAATAGTAAAGATGAAGGTCCGGCAGAACGATGCCCCATCTATTGTCCGTCTCGTCAGAGTCCCTAGAGCAACCCGTGGCGTGCCTCCATCCCACAGAAGAGTTCTAACCTCTGCCTCCACTGCCTGAAAGAAGTGGTCAGGGATCTCGAACATCAAATTTTGCAAGGCGTAAAGAAACTTAGGCCCACATGCATCAAGCGAATTTGCACCCGGAAAAATTGTGAATCGGTAAAAAAAGCCATTACCGATCGCAAATTAGCTAGTTCAGATGCATCAAGCGAAACCGCAAGAAATAGTAGTACTCGCAATTTTAGCGCTTCATAAAATACAGAATCGGTAATACCGAATCTGTATTTTAGGAAGCGCAATTAAGAAATCGCAAAATGCGATGCATCAAGTTTTCGCTAATACAGAACCAGCCTAAATTCGCAATTTGCATTCCTTAAACTAGAAGACATCACATCAGGTGGTAAAAATCACACATAATCAAAAACAGGTGTAAATCATCAGCAAACTACTTAAACAATCCCAGAATGCATCCCACAGACCCACCATGGCAGCGCTCTACGTTGTGGCGAGGAGGATGAGGCTGAGAGCAGCAGCACAGAGGAGAAGGAGGATCCAGGAGAGAATCTTTAGAGTGCGCGTCACATTGCTAGGGCAGACGGAGGAGGAGATCTATGATAAATATAGGCTGAATGCTGCAGCTATGTTGGCTCTAATTGCTGAGTTAGACCCTATACTGCAGCGGCAGACCCGCAGGACACATGCCATACCCACCCATGTGCAGGTCCTGTGTTCCCTGCATCTCCTAGCTTCAGGGTCCTTCCAGGGAGTAATTGCAGCAGCTGGCGGGGTCTCCCAAAGTGCCATATCCCGTTTTTTAACAGTTTCCTAAATGCCATGTTGCAGAGGATACACAACCACATCAGGTTCCCCACCACACCACAGGAGTTGAAGCAAACCAAATTAGATTTCTATCAGGTTGCACAGTTCCCGCATGTGATTGGTTGTATCGATGGGACGCATGTACCCATATGTCCCCCTGCAGTGAATGAGTATGTCTACCGCAACCGGAAATCTTACCACTCACTGAACATACAGGTAACATGCAACTCAAAAACACTAATTACTGACATTGTGGCAAGTTACCCTGGCAGTGCCCATGACGCATACATCTTCCGGCACAGTGGAATACACAGACGTCTACTTGCGGGGAGTTCGGAGAAGGATATCTACTGGGTAAATCAATGTAATACTGTAATTTAAAAATGTACACCATGGTGACACATTGCAGTGACTAATGTATGTTGGTGTCTCACATCCTGTAGGTGATAGCGCATACCCTGTGAGGTCTTACATCCTCACCCCATACCTGAATCCTGCCACTCAAAGGGAGCGACGTTACAATCGTGCGCACATTGCGACGCGCAATGTTATTGAAAGGACATTTGGGGTACTCAAATCACGATTCCGCATCATACACAAGAGCGGTGGGGCATTACAGTACAGTCCTGAGAAATGCTGTAAGATTGTGGCAACGTGCGCTATGTTGCACAACATAGCCACCAATAGAGGCATCCCCTTGGTGGACTCTGACAGCGAGCCAGAACAGGACATACAGCCGATACAACCACCCCATGCAGCAGGCGGACCACATGCAGCAGAGGGCAGACGTAGAAGAGCAGAAATCACGCAACATTACTTCTAAGGTGAGTAAGCACATGACAACACAGAATTTGGTTAAAGGTTTAATGTGACAGTTGTGTGTATGTGTTAATGCACACATACCATGTACAGGCAATTACATTTCATTGCCTTGGGACTGCAACGGCAGTGCGTATTGGTAACACATATCTGGTTACATCACCAGATTGTTTGTATGTCCAAATGCCTAACGCTTCCTGTGACGCCCCCTGTGGCCCTTGTAGTAGGCCCAGCTGCATCTGACATGGTGTCTTCTGTGACTGCCTGACTCCTGCTACTGCGCCTCCTGCTATGTGCCACAGGCACCAGTAGGCTGCTAAGGCTGAGGCCTCCTCACTCTCCCCCCCTC
Source organism: Calotriton arnoldi (assembly GCA_963921515.1). Lineage (NCBI taxonomy): Eukaryota > Metazoa > Chordata > Amphibia > Caudata > Salamandridae > Calotriton > Calotriton arnoldi. The sequence continues at coordinate 3,203,867 of CAWUFW010001064.1, forward strand.
CATGCATGAGGTTCCCACTGGCTGCTGCTGTCTGCAGCCCTTCCACAGCAGTGGTGACCTGGATTAGGCCCCTGGCCACATCCCCACAGCAGTGGGTCATCTCGACCTGCATGGCGACTGCACGCCTGTATAGCTGAGCTGTCGTAGTACTCAGCCTGTTGATGGCCCTGGTGTATCCGCGCATGCGCCCCATAGCATGTTGTTGCCTCCTGGTATTGGAGATATGCTCAGCCTGCATGACACTGCACATCTGTTCAATGGCTGTTGCAACACGGTCAAGTTTGTCACCGTGTGCCCTGAACCCCTCAACGAGTGCAGTCGTCTGCTCCTTCATGCAGTCACGAATCCCACCCATGTGTGTGGCCATTGTTCCCAATTGCTCCTGCATGAGTCGCATGTTCTTCTGTTGCAGGCGCTGGACCCTCAACATCTTGGTCTCAAGCACACTGCAGGCAGCTTCACCATCGTCCACAGCAGACCTCAGAAATGGACTTGGCCGTCGCCTGCGGAACGGACTGTGACGTGGTGGTATTGTTACCTCTGGTGGTGGGGGTGGGGGTGTATGGGCAGTGCCCTGTGGGTCTGCTCCTGTTTGTGTGTCCTCCTCACTTAAGAAATCGCAAAGTGCGATGCATCAAGTTTTCGCTAATACAGAACCAGCCTAAATTCGCAATTTGCATTCCTTAAACTAGAAGACATCACATCAGGTGGTAAAAATCACACATAATCAAAAACAGGTGTAAATCATCAGCAAACTACTTAAACAGTCCCAGAATGCATCCCACAGACCCACCATGGCAGCGCTCTACGTTGTGGCGAGGAGGATGAGGCTGAGAGCAGCAGCACAGAGGAGAAGGAGGATCCAGGAGAGAATCTTTAGAGTGCGCGTCACATTGCTAGGGCAGACGGAGGAGGAGATCTTTGATAAATATAGGCTGAATGCTGCAGCTATGTTGGCTCTAATTGCTGAGTTAGACCCTATACCGCAGCGGCAGACCCGCAGGACACATGCCATACCCACCCATGTGCAGGTCCTGTGTTCCCTGCATCTCCTAGCTTCAGGGTCCTTCCAGGGAGTAATTGCAGCAGTGGCAGTACTCTTCTCCTGCGTTGAGTGGGAACAGGTAGGGGCGAGGATGCCGGCATCTCTTGTCCCTCATCTTGCTGGTCTGTATGTCCCTGTGAATCGTGGATGTCTGCCACGTCACTCTCTCTGTGATGCATCTGTGAGGGAAACAGTGCAAGATCATTTTGTTTTGTAAAATGTAAAAATCTATTTTTTGCACATGTTTGTGACATTGCGCTCACAGAGGTGTAATAAATTAACTTCTGTGATGTAGGAAGTCTACTGTTGTCACTGCCTTGCTGTACGCTGTTGCATTTGAACTGTGCTACTCCCCCATGCGTTGCCATTACATATGTTTGCATACAACTCCCACAATGCATTAGGGGGTTGCAAGTAAGAGGTGGACTGGACTCATGCCTGCTACACTACGCAGGGTATGCATTTGTTGCACTTTGGCTTACAATTATTTTGCAATATGTTTGGATGTGCTCTTACCTTGGGAGGTCCCCGCATGTCCTGAGGTGTCAATCTGCGTGACCCCGACAACTGCCTCGGGCTGCAGAGTGGATTCCACCAAGTCGTCCATTGGGGTGTTTGCAGGCTGAGTGGATGTTCCCCCTCCTGTTTTTCTTGCAGATGCCAGCCTTTCAGCCACTCTCTCTTTTGCCCTGCTGCGAAGGTCATACCATCGCTTCTGTAAGTTGCTGATGTCACGGTGTGTGACCCCCACAGAATTGACCCGGGCTTGTATCCCAAGCCAGATCTTCCGCTTGACAGACTCAGCAACATGCAGGGATTGTTTCCCAAACAGCTGGTCATTTTTTTGGACGACTTCCTCAGTGAGTATTTCCAGTTCCCTCTCACTGAATTTAATTTTCCTCTTCCTGCCTTCTCCTTTCTGCTTTTTGTTTCCTGGGTCCATTGTAATTGTTGGTCTCAGATTCTGCTAGAAAATGTGTTTTCCAGGCTGTGCACCAACAGACTTCCTCCTCCTCAGTCTCTAACTCTGCACAGGTGTGTGGTATCTGGGATTCACTTCCTGGTATGATGTCATCTCCATGAGACGATCGGCGCTTTCGCAAATACCGAATCGGTATTTGCGAGTTCACAGATACCGAATCGGTATTTGCGAATTCGCAGATACCGATTCGGTAAATAAGTAATCGGTAAATATTTTAGCGATTTTTAAGGAATCGCAAATATTTACCGAATTATTTGGTGCATTCCGTTTAGCGAATCTGAAATAGCGAATCCTTAATTTTCGCTATTTTGGAGTCGCAATTTATTTCTTTGATGCATGTGGGCCTTAGTGAGATAGATCATTTTTTTTAGAGGATCCACCTTGCTCTATTTGCATGACTGATGGACTGGGAGCTGTGTTAATCTCTTTATGGATTTTGGTGCTCTTTGCTGAACCTGTGTCTCTTTAATGCATTCTAAATAATTTCATTTGAGCAAATAGAACCCATTTGGTCCTATAAAAATGACAAAAAGTCTTAAATCTTAAATGTGTATTTTCAGACTGTAAGTCATACAGGAATCAATGCATTTAGTCAAAGTCAATACATCAGAGTCCAAAACTCAATTAGTGTACAGAATCATTCAAAGAACCAGTAAAGTCCGGGTCAGAAAAATACAAAGTGTGAAATGAAAGAGGAATCTGGCATGGATTCACCTCCAAGGGACAGAAGGTATACGTGCCAACACTTTAACACAGGAAAGTGGGAGAGTTGGGGGTAAAGAAATTGGGGAATACATTTTCTCCATTGACATATTGAAGCAGAGCAAATTTTAGGCAGGAGACAGCTAAAATAAAGCTATTTTTGGCTTTAAAAATTGGGATTCTCCCCAACTGAATTGGGTCTGTTGGCATGTATGAGTAAGGAAAAGGCCTTCTAACACCTCAAAAAAGAGTACACTTTTATAGGGTTTTAAACAAAAGATTTTATACATTCAGTACAGTTGTACATTGTTTCCACAAATTAGGCCACTCAGAATTAAGCAGAGTGAAATAGTGGTGAGAAAATACATTTAGAAAATCTCTCATAACTCTACAACATGGAGCTTCCCATGCCCACTACCTGTACTAGAGTAAATATTGTTGCAATGTGTGTAATTCTGCTATAACAGCTAAGTGCAACCTTGAACAGGAGCAGTTGTACTAAAGCAACAGTTTAATATTCTTGTGATGGTCGTTGTCTTGCCTGTGAAAAGTACATTTAATCATTATTCTACTAAGACATGAAAATTCCTAATTTCATACGCAGTCAGGTTTCAGAATACAGTAGATCAATCGCTCGTAGTAGACTCGGCGGAACACCCAGGCGCGTAACTTTCTCCAGAAGTGTTTTCATCAATGAAACAGGCATACAAACACACATGTGCCTGGCTGAATTTGCCATTAACATGGAGATGGCCATCAGATTTGATACTGCTGATGGAATCCCATTTAATTCAGGGGTATAATCCTTTGTTCGTTTGCCTTAATTTCAAGATCTGTTAGCAGGATGTCTGCAAAGTATTTAGCTTCAGCATCGATCAATGCAATCAGATAATAATTATTAGGTTTGGTCATATCCCCGCCTTTATAGATTGGCTGGATTATCGAGCCTCTCCAGGACTCCGCAATTTCTGGTGTATGTAAAATTTAGTCATAAAGCACATAGGGGCACATGCATCAAGGTAATCATTTGCAATTACCAAATAACGAATTTTAAGGATTCACAATTTGGTAATCGCAAATGCCTATGCATGAAGGATTTGCAAATATTTTTGCGAATCCATAACATTCCCTAACAGCGAATCGCAAATTGCGATTCGCTATTAGGGAATGCATTCCCATTCATCCCTTTTTAAAAATTTTTTAATTAACTTTTATTGTCATACAAAATACATGCGTTCCTTTTAGCTTAGAAATTAAAGACATCATGGATTACATCATATTTAGTTTGTCTCATATAGTGTACATTCACATCCTTAACACTGTGGAGGCAATTCGGTCCTTCGGTGACACTGCATTTATAGTCTCACAACTCTACTGAGTAAAAAAAAAACGACTTCTAGTAAAATAAAACTCGGCTGCAAATCCCATTTGGCTGCTTCTGCGGTCAGCACTAGATGTGGTAGTCTTATCAGGGGGTTTCTGCCATAGGTCTATTACCGTGTGTCCCATCTGGCATCTGGTTAGCACCCATACCATGGCTATCTGCATGAGTGATGTCTGTAGCATGTGTGGCAGTGTAGCTTTGATAGAGCCCCCAAAAGTTTTTGGGCCGGCTCCGGGGTGGGAGTAATTCACTATAAAGTTCTGTCTGCGTATTGCAGTATACCATGTCTTTGGACCAACCCGCCACAGTGGGAGTCGTACCGCGAGCCCAGCTCATAGCAACTCTACGCCTGGCTAAGAGTAGTCCCATATCCATTAAGCGTCTCACTGCCTTTGGCAAGTTTTTAGAATAGCCTAACAGCGCTAACTGAGGGTCTGCGGTCTGTGTCATGGATGTAATAGCTCCTAGAGCTTTAAATATCGAGTCCCAGAAATGTGCAATTCCTGGACACCGCCAGGCTAAGTGAAAAAATCCTGCTGGACTCGCACTACAGCGTTCACAGTCAGCTGTTTCCCGGAGCCCGTATCTATGCAGTCGTTCCAGTGTATAGTAGACTCTGTTCAGGAATTTAAAGTGAATTAAGCGGTGTCTCCCATTTAAGGAGATTCGCTTTGTGTTTTCACAGCAGTATTTCCACATATCATCATCCAAGGTCTCCCCCAAGTCTGCTTGCCATTCTAGCCTGGCTTTGGTGTACTGATTTTTCCTGTAATCTTGCATGATCTTGTATATACGGGACACTATTTTGACGGTTGTGTCTGACTCTATGATGTATTTGAGGGCAGTCACGTCAGGCGGTTCCGTTAAGTCTTTCCCTAGTATGTCTTTCAGTGCTAGTCTCATCCTGTGATAATGGAATCTTGTGAGCATTGTGCTCTGCTGCTCACCCATTTCAACGTCCGACCACTCTCTCACCGTGCCGTCTAGAAACATGTCTCCTATTGTTATAATGTTCACAGATTCAAGCGCCTGTGTTACTCCTTTGTCACCACATATCGGTAGCCAGTGGCACCATGCTATTGGCGTCAGCGGGGAGTATAGTATGGCTCCCGCCTGTAAATTAAGTAACTGCTGTCAGGCATGTACAACTGCATTTACGGAGTCTAGCACCTCAGTCCTACGGGAGGGGGGTTTGAACAGGAGTGCTGGCAATGGGAGGGGGGCTGCTACCATCTTTTCAATTTGTATATGGGGGAGCCCTGGTATCTCGTGCATCCAATAGTGGGCATGAGAACTTTGTGCCGCCCTGTAATACAGATCTAAGTCCGGAGCGCCTAAGCCACCCATGCTGTACGGTAATGTGAGTATGCTCCAACGGACCCTTGCATGTTTTCCATCCCACGCCAGGTCAACTAAAAGCGATGTAATTGTTTTAAAAAAGGATTTTGGGAGGACCTTTGGGATATTTGTGAACAAAAACAGGAATCTAGGTTGAATGACCATATTCATGAGTGACACTCTCCCGCAAGGGATAAGGGCAGACGTTTCCAGCGTACTATGTCTTCTTCTAGCTTACTTACTGCCCTCCCATAGCTTTCACGAAAGACCACTTCCGAATCCGTATGTATCTTTACTCCCAAGTACCGTACTGGCTCGGTTGTCCATTGTAAGGGGTATTCAGGTTCAAAGGGCTGTGCTACTGGGGTGAGCGGGAATAAAATAGATTTTGGCCAATTGACCTTAAGTCCCAACAGCTCCCCATATTTAATCACCTCTCGGAGTACAGGCGACAGGTTTTCCTCCGGGTCACGTATATACAGTAACGTATCATCAGCGTACGTAGATATGATTAAGTTGTAACCTGGGAAGCGAATTCCCCTCTGGCTATGGTATTCACGGAGAGCGCAAGCCAGGGGCTCCGCAACCAGAGCATATAGTAACGGCGAGAGTGGGCATCCCTGACGGGTGCCTCTAGATATCGTAATGGGGGCAGTGACCTGGTCTCCGAGTCTGATTCTGGCTGTAGGGGAGTTATACAAGACTCCTATCATCTGTAAAAACATTTCCCCAGTCCCATTTGCAGCAGCACCCGCCTCATAAACATCCATTCCACTGAGTCGAACGCTTTTTCCATATCCAGAAAGACCGTGACTGCCTTTATATCCTGCCTAGTGTGTTGTATAGCCCCGAATACTGTTCTCAGATTGTATGTGAGGTTACGTCCCGGGACGAAACCGGCCTGCTCTGGCGCTACCAGTTTCGGGATCAAGGGGGCCAGACGATTTGCTAAGATTTTGGCGTATATCTTAGTATCTACATTTAATAAGGAGAGCGGACGTATGAGGAGCACTCAGCTGAAGGTTTGTCGGGTTTCAGTATGGTCACTATAAGTGCTTCCCTCATCGTGGGGGACATCCGTCCGACTTCGCTCATTTCCTCAAAGAGAGTTATTAAATGCAGTGTCAGTAGGTCCGTAAACTCTTTGTAAAACGATACAGTCAATCCATCTACACCTGGAGCACTCCCTGTCTTCATACCTGCCAGCGCTACCTTAATTTCATCTGCATCTAGTGGCCGCATTAGGTAGTCTCTGTACTCGTCCGTCAGCCACGGTAACTTAATATACTCCAGGTAGTCCAGGATGTCAGAGTTGCCCGCTACAACCCTGGTGCTGTAGAGCTTGGAGTAATATTGTCAAAATCTATTAGCTATCTCAGTCGGATCTGTGAGCGTCTCCCCTTCCTCCGAGTATATTTCTGTCACTACCGTCCTCTCTCTTCTAGTCTTTAATAATGAGGCCAGGACCGAGCCCGGTCTTTCTCCCTTGCCATAAATACGGGCGGTAGCATATTTCCCTAAGTGTTTGACTTCTGTATCCACCGTGTCATGAAATTCCTGTAACACCAGCTTAAGTTCCTCCTCAGCACTGCTATCTGCCCCCGCCGCTAGATTGCGCTCCAGCGCTTTCAGTCGGTCTTCCAAGTCTGCTAGCCGCTTTCTAAGTGCCCGGAGGACTCCTGAGTGCTTGGCCATCACGATCCCCCAGATGTACACCTTAAATGTATCCCATACTGTCGTAAATTTGTCTACCGATCCTATGTTTATGTCGAAAAAAGTATCTATGGCTTCCGCTATCTCTGCCTTAAAGACCGAGTCTAGCAGCGAGTAAGGTGGGAACCTCCAAGTAAAAGGGGGAATCGTCTTTAGTGGGCAGTCGACAACTAGTTGTATCGGAGAGTGGTCTGAATAAGTACGGGAATGCATCTCACAAGAACGGATCTGATTATACAGTGCCCTCGAAGAGAGCCAGTAATCGATTCTGGTGTGTAAGTTATGATATGCTGAGTAATGGGTGTATCCCCCCTGACCGGGTGACCTGACCCTCCACACATCACATAAATCTAACTGTACTGTAGCGTCTAGGATTTCTCTGGCAGCAGCTGAGGGACGTCGAGTCGGACCTCCTGATCTATCGAGGGTCGGGTCCAACACACAGTTAAAATCTCTCCCCCAAAGCTGAGATTGATCGTCATATCTGCTCATTTTCTCCACCAAATGTGAATAAAACCGTGGGCTGTCATAGTTGGGCCCATATATATTCACTATGGTCAAGGTCAGCCCCTTCCCATGGCACCGAGAAATGACAAATCTGCCCTCCGAATCAGTTTCCAGCGCCTCCAGTGTCAACCCCGATTTCGAGCTCACCCATGTGATGACTCCCCTCGCATGTGAAGTGAATCCCGCTGCATGTAGTTTACACCGTAGACACCTTCTTGTCAACATATTACTGTTGGTGGGCAGATGTGTCTCCTGCAGGAGCGTGACATCTATCCCATGTCGAGTAAGATAATTAAATACTTTCCGCAGCTTCCTATGATCGTAAAGGCCGCAAACATTCCATGTCAACATGTTCACACTACCGGAGTGGGACTGCATTGTGGTTGGTACGGTTCATCAATCTAGTATGATATATGAGAAGTGTGTCAGCGTCATGCTCTCCATTAGTGTCTGATGTACTACGCATGCATGTTATAAACCATCTTGCAATAAAGTCTAACAGTGAATTGAAACTCTGAGCCCTCCCACCCTCCCACGCTGTGCTCGCCCCAACTTTGCACAGTCGAATTCCTCCCCCCTTCTCCAAGTATACATTGTGTGAATCACATATTGCTATGTCCTTGTATAAACCGTTCCGGCATTCCGCCATGTTGTGTGTCACACTCGTGGGCAGATGTTGCCTGCTCCCCCTTGACTAATCTCTTATAGACCAGTCGTCCGCTGTATGCTTATCTCGCTTATCTCGTACATCTGGGTGTCATATCTGCTATCCTGTCTATAGTACTTCCGTCTAGAGGAGTTTGGGTAATTTGGCTACACAGGCCGTACTCCGAGGTTTCTCACGTAGCCCTCTCACAGTCAACAAAGACCAGTATGTTCTATTCTGACTGATCACTAATTTTCCCCCGGCTCTGCCTTTTAAGTGTCATGTGCGTGTCCCCCAGCAAAGCAGTTCCAAACCTTATCGGCCTCCGAATGCTGCAGTCTGCTCAATCTTGCTCTTCCAGGCTTCCTCCGTGCGCGCCTTTGCCAGCGTCTGAGTCTTTTTCTCTTGTGTCATTCTTTGAGGGCTTTCTGCAACAGCTTGGGGTCAGTGAATATCCTAGACTTTCCTTGCCTGTTCACTCTGAGGCGTGCTGGATAGAGCATAGCATAGTCTAGGTTCTGTTCTCTCAGTTGCCTCTTCAGTGGTGCAAACTGTTTTCTCGCTTCTTGCACCCGCAGAGTGAAATCAGGAAATAGAGAGATTGTGGAGCCCTCATGTTGGAGATTTTGCTTCTCTCTTGCGGCCCTAAATGCCACATCGCGGTCTCTATAGTTCAATAATTTGGCTATTATGGGTCTTGGCGGGGCTCCCGGCGGTGGTCTTGGGCCAAGTGATCGATGGGCGCGCTCCACCACAAACATTGGGGAGAAGGATTCCCGGCCCAGCAGCAACACCAGTAGTTCTTCCACATACATTTCCATGTTGCCCATGCTGGTGGATTCCGGAAGACCTATGATTCGTATGTTGCTCCTCCGTGACCGAGCTTCCAAATATTCTGCCTTATCCTGAAGGTTGCTCAGCAACTTCCCCATCTGTCTTTGCTCCGAGTTCAACTCTGTTTGGGCTTCTTCCACTTCTGTCACCCTCCTCTCCGTCATGTCGATTCGCTCTGCTTGCTTATCAAGACGCTCCGTCATACGGTCCATCCGGTACACTAATGAATCTATTTTGCTGTTGATAGTTGCCAGACTCTTCTGTACGGCTGCTAGTATTGTGCGTATATCTTCTTCCGCTGGTCCCGCCATTCCTACTTGCGCAGCCGCTGCTTGTTCAGGTTCTGAATCTTTCAGCCTCTGTTTTCGCTGTTCAAAGTTGATTTTAGGCTGTGTTTTATCTACCTTGCCCATGATTGCCGCTTCGTTTTGCTCCTGGCTGCGTATTCGTCTGGTGCATCTGTACACTCGCTGTCCTCATAAGCCTCCGGTGTGGTGCCTGTTGTTCTCGCCCCTCTGGTTTTCGCCACTTGGGCCTAGTGGGTGCCCAGGTAGTCTGTGGTAGCCGTCTCGCGCTGTATGTCTGTGACTTCTAATGGTATTTCGCTATGCGCTATATCCTGCCCGGTGGGCAGTAATGCCTCTTCCCTGCAGCGCAGATCTGGGTGCTCAATCAGGCGTATTGCAATTGCACTCCTTAGTACCCTTGTATGTCCCTTTTGTGTTGCCACTTACGAACCTCATGGATGAGCTGCAATCCGGGGGCCTGGGGGCTACCCACACTGCCGCTTCCCTCTCAGCATGAGTTGAGTTGCGTGCGACCCAATAAGCACTGGTGGCGTCGCACAGGCCGGATCGTGGTGTGTCTGCCAGGTGTCCGGGTGCTGCTGCTGCTCACTCTGCACTTCTGCCACTCAGCACTCTCTGTTCTGTGCAGATTAGCAGCTTCTCACTGCATACATCAATGGCCGCCGGCCTTACTTCTTTGCCACAGCTCACTCGCACCGCAGAGCTACCGCTCCGCCTGTTATGGCGCCAGCTCTCAACACCGCGGGCACTGTCTGGGTAGAGGTAAGCGCCTGTAGTGCCTAGCGCCGTCCGCTGCCTCCTCAATCCTACCGAACGAGCTAAGGAGCGCACCTCACCCCCATTAGGCCCGGCTGTACAGATTGCGCCCGTTACGTCTGTGTCACCTGTTTCTCGAGTCGCACCAGTGTCATGGTTCCTGTCGCGCCACGCACTGCTCCGTGCCAGGGGTTTCTCTACGGGCAGGCAGCCGCGGAAATCCCCGGTTCGCAATCGCTTACCTCGGGGAACGCCGCTCACCCCAGGGCCTCCGCCTCGCCAGAATCCCGGTCAGGGCCTCCCCCACAGCGCCCAGCAGTCGCTCCGCCCCTGATATCAGTGGGCAGGTCTCCCAGCCGAGCAGTCACTCCCGAGGCGATGGCCGTCTCAGCAGTCACCCGCAGGGCACCTTAGTTCGCGACCACTCGTCGTAGGCAGCGCTGTCCGCCGCAGGACCTCCGCCGCGCCAGCAGGCCGGGCCTGGGCTCCTACACAGCACTGGGCAGCCGCACTTCCACGCCACCTCAGGGGCTAGCAAGCAGTTTGCTCAGTAGAGCATTCGGTCCTCTACATCAGGGCATTGTTTCGGGCCAATGTGGTCAGCCCAGATGCAGGATAAATGACGGATTGTGTGACGGCAATGCGGAGCTCTCACTCTACGCGGCCATCTTGGGCCAAGGCAAGCT